>PVJD01004040.1:0-146906 GCA_004026545.1 Mormoops blainvillei | reverse complement strand
CAGTATGTCATGTTTATCACGTCTCTTGATTGCATTATTTTCTCTTGTGCTTGATTTATTCTCATGCTGTTTTGTATAGTAACATGCTGTACAGACTCGTAGCCTCGGAGCAACGGGCTATACCGTATAGCCTAGGTGTGTAGTAGCCATCTAGGTTTGTGTAGGTGATGTTCACACAATGACAAATATCACCTAGTGTTGCGTTTCTAAGGCTGTATCTCGTCCTTAAGGGACACATGACTGTATTTTACCCCAATACGACAGATCTGCCTACATTGGCGTGGTAGGGCTGTTGAGAAGCTCAAGTGAAAAATGGAAAGGTGAAAGGCATTGCTCTTGTCTGTCAAAACCAACAATGAAATAAAAATTCTAGAGACCCTGATGCTTTGAAGGTTGGCATTTGGAATGATTTTTCACAGCTGAACCACAGCTCTAAATTTCTTGGTAACCTAGAACAGTGGTTCTCAAATTTAGCATGCACCAAAAAACCTGGAGGGTTTGCAAAAATACAGACTTCAGGACCCCATCCCTAGAGTTTCTGAGAGTTCCTGGGGTGGGGCCCTAGAATTTGCATTTCTAACGAGTTCCAGGTATAAGATTGGTCCAGGGACTGCAATTTGTAGACTCCTAGTTTTCCAGAGAATCCGGTAGGCAGGGCTAGGTTTCCATCTAGTCCACTTAGGTTTATCAGGTCTCAACTTCCCCTGTCTGTCCTCTGAGGCAGCCAGGGGGCCCTTGTTGAAGTCCGACCCCCGGACGCGTTATCAAGCTGCTGACAGCGAGTCCTGATTGCCTTTGCAAAACCGTCTGGCAGAGGCCGACAAGGAACCAGATAACGCTATCCTGGAGTCATGCGGCAGCGCGTGGCCTCTGGGTTCGTCCTGCCCATTCCCCGCCCCCGGGTCTGCTGTCGCGGGGCGGAGCACCGGGCGGAGCAGGCTCCCGGGCCGCGGGCAGGACCCGCGAGGGGCGGTGCCAGGCCGCGGGTCCTCAGCCAAGTGACGCTGAGCGGCTGGCCGGGGCGCCGACTGCGATGGAGCAGAGAGGCTGGAGAGTGAATATGCCGGGGGCCGTTCGCATCCTCTCTCTGCTGCTGGTGGTGTCCCTGCTGCTGGGTACAGCGCGCGGCTTGCGTGTAAGTCTACAGGACCCCCGCGCGGGGATGCCTTGGTAGGGGACAGGCCGGCGGAGGATCAGGCTGTGGCTACGGCCAACAGGGGCCCGGCAGGGCGGTGGGCCTGGGACTCGGGGGAGCGCCCCGGCAGATAGGCAGCCTGCGGAGCGCAGGCAGTGGACTGGCCCTCCTGTCAGGGGCGGGCCGGGCGGGGCGCGCGTCCTTCCCGTGGCCTGTCGCTTGTGTGTTCCGCTCCGGCCGCCGGTTTCGCTTGAACCCACATCCCCAAAGGTGCCACGAGGGGGGTGAGGTGAGGTGCGCCCACACCCTTCCAGCTTTGCAATTTTCCAAGAGGGGGAATTCCAACTAGCGCGTGTTATTGGAGGAAGCCTTGGGCTCTGGCCTGGGGCGCCCTCCCTTGCCCAGTGTGTGCTCTGCTGACCGCTCCGGAAAATGAAAAATGGGGTCAGGGGAGGCTCCCCGCAATGGGAACTTTGGGTTAATGTCCTCCGTGGAGCTCTTTTCAAACATCTTGTCACTCCCCGCCGCTTCCTTTTATGGCTTGGATTTTCCAGGTTGGTCCAGGCCGAGGGCGGACAGGAGACAGGCTGCTGGCGGGAGGTGTGCAGGAGCGAGTAGGGGCACGGTGAGGGCACGTTTGGCGGGAGAAGCAGGACAGCAGGGAATTGAAACCCGCACCTGCCCCTTTGCACGTTCCGCGAACCAACTTTGGTTCCTCCGGAGTCTGGGTGGGCAGAGTCTGGGGAACGTTTTAAACAGAAGTGGTAAAATTTGGGCCGGTTGACTTGTAAATCACATCGTTTGATTAAAAGCTTTAAACAGCTTGCCCAGAGCAAAGTCATCCATTTATCTAAAGCGAGGTTAAGAATCTTAAGTATTTGGAAAACACCTGCTGAAAATATTTTAGTTTGGGGTCCTTCTTGGGAAAAGGTCACCTCAAATGGAGTGTTTGCTAACCCCTGTTTATTGGGGTCTGTGGCTTGTCTAGCCCATATTTTTAGCTAGGATGCTTGGAGGGGCCCCCCAGGAGAGTGGGGGGCCATATCAAGTCCCACCCCGCGAGGCCGGCTTCACCCCAGGTATTGTTTGGTGTCTGGTTGTCCCTCCTGGGCCTCGGGCTAAAGGAAGCTACCAGCCGACGAGCTGTCTGTGGCTTCCTTGTTTACATTTATTTAGAACAGCGGTTCTCAAACTTTAACTGTCCTAGAAATTAAACCAAATAAATCTATTACATGTTAAGAAACTTATGGGGGTTGGGCGGGGTAGCAATGCTTCTTCCTGAATTTCGGGGCAGAGAGTGGTATTGGTTTTAATGTTTGCAAATCTCATGTCTGTCTTAATCGATGACAGTCAGATTCTCCTAACTGCTTCTGAGTTTTGTGTTGCTATTTGCTATGTCACATGGCCTCTGAAAAACTCCACTGTACACTCATGAGAGAATGAGAAAGGAAAGGGCAGTTACGGCTTAATATTACGGAAACAATTTTAACTAAATGGCCCCCCTGATAGGGCCTCCCCAGACCACACTTTGAGAACCGCTGATTTAGAATAATGATTTTGTTATAAAAGAAATCCCCGATGCCTTGCGGAAAAACTTTAAACATTCAGAAAACTGGAACGAAGAAAATGAAAACTGCCCACCATGTTACAATCCAGTGTTTGTGTTTTAATAGTGAAGTGTCGCCCCTGACGGGTGGCTTGGATTCAAGGCAGGTTGGGCAGATGTAAGTGGCCTTCAGGTTTTGAATGGGGACAAGAAAGCTCTAATATTCCACAAAGCTGATGCCGGTTCCTGGTTACAGGCGGACCTGAGCTGGACCCCTCTCCTTGGCCATTGTCCTTTCTAAAGACCTCATCTTCCAGAGCCTGCCTGCACGGAACTGCCAGGGGACCCTCTTAGGAGCAGAGAAAATGGTGATCTTCAGGCAGCTGTCCCTGGGCGTGAAGGCTGCCCTGGCTGCCGCCACTGTCTTCGTGTCCATGATAATGTCCCGCTCCTATCTGTCTGAGAGCCTCGAGCTCGGAGCCTGGCGTTGGCTGTTCCGCCTGCAGCTTGCCCTGTTCGTCAACTCGCTCATGCTTATTGGCTCCCTCTACATCTGGCGCGGCACCGTCAGCAGCCTTAGCCATTCCCCAGCCTCAGAGTCGCCCTGTTTTCAGCTTTGGAAGATGGCTGTTGTGACGTTTCTGGCCCTGGCCCATTCCAGTTTCTTCACCATGCTCTTTTTAGTGGCTGAGGAGCCCTACCTCTTTTCCTTGGCCGCCTACTCCTGCCTCGGGGCGTACATCATCATGCTCTTCTTCCTCTGTACCCTCAGCGGCATGGAGCAGGCCTACCAGCTCTTGGCCTGGCGCAGTGGGAGGGTCGTGGGCAGCCTTGACAAGACAAGGAAGCTGACCCTCAGGCCGGCCCTGGCGGTGGTGGTGACTGCCGTGCTCAGCATAGCAGGGCTTCTGAACGCTGCCCAGCCCCCGCTGGTGAAAACCGTGGCGGTGCCCATCCATCAGCTGCCCCCCTCGATGGACAACCTCAAGGTCGTGCTCCTCTCAGACATTCACTTGGGCCCCACCGTGGGCAGGACCAAAATGGAGATGTTCGTGAGGATGGTGAACAAGCTGGAACCGGATGTCACGGTGATCGTGGGCGACCTCTGCGATTCGGAAGCCTCCGTCCTCCGGACAGCTGTCGCTCCTTTGGGCCAGCTTCATTCGCGCCTGGGCACCTACTTTGTCACAGGGAATCACGAATACTACACATCAGATGTCAGCAACTGGTTTGCACTGCTGGAGTCCCTGAATGTCAGGCCCCTACACAATGAGAACGTGAAGATCTCCGCCACAGGGGCCCAACGTGCTGGTGGTGAGGGTGACAACTGGATCTGCTTGGCTGGGGTGGATGACATTGAAGCAGACATCCTGCACTACTCTGGCCACGGCATGGACCTCGAGAAGGCCCTAGGGGGCTGCAGCCCGAACCACGCCACGGTCTTGCTAGCTCACCAGCCCCTGGCTGCTAAGAGAGCCCTTCAGACTCGGCCAGACATTAACCTGATCCTTTCTGGGCACACGCACGCTGGGCAAATCTTCCCCTTGAATGTGGCAGCCTATCTCTTGAACCCCTTCTTTGCTGGTCTCTACCAAGTGGCCCAGACCACATTTGTATATGTCAGCCCAGGCACGGCCTACTATGGGATCCCCATGAGACTGGGTAGCAGGGCAGAGATTACAGAGCTCATCCTGCAAAGGGCTCTCTGAACCTGGCCTGTCCCACATGCCTCTTCATCGCCCTTGCCCTCCATTCTCCGACCCTCTTCAGAGTAGGTTGCCTGCTCCCGCCCGGCCCTGCCCACACATGCTTGTCATAAGCCAGGCCTGAACATCGATTTGTGCTGGGGCTGCCGGGCAGGTTCACCCTGTAGATGTTCAGTTGCTTTTTTTTATGTGCATTCGTGAAGCCACTAAAGTCACACGTGTCAGAACGGACACCTGTTTTCCAGGTGACGTGGAGTAAAACCCTCCTTCTCTGCAGAGCTAGGAATAAACTGAAACATGGGTTTGCTTGAAAGGGATACCCTCCGGAAAGCAGAGTAGGAAAGGTGCTCTGAGTGCTTTTTCAACCCTCCTTAGGACGTAGGCAGTTTCCGGGATCAGTGATGGAGAGCTTTCTGGGCAAGGGGCTCGTTTGCTTGGTAATCTGGGAGAGCCCGCGAGACGGAGGCCCCGCTGGCGGATGGAGAAGAAGAGTTTCTTCTCCCCCTGGTTCTAGCAGAGTTACCCCTGTTGAGGGAATCGGCAGAGCCTGCTGGAATACCGAGCTCATCCTGTTCCAGACCTTGAGTGATGCTACTTTACTGCCTGTGCTGGGCCTCTGGGATTGGGGGTGGGGTGAAGAGAAACGGAGCACCCTGGTAGGCGACAGTAATAGTGCTGCACAGGAATTCAAAGGGTATTTGCCTCCTTTTATATGATAATTGGGTGAGGTAATTAAGGACAGGCCACTTTTCCCTGTCTAGAGATGAGGCAACTGGGGCAAAGAGCTGTAGGTAGGGCATTAGCAACGTGACAAGCTATGTAGGAGATTCTGGGCTAAAAGTCACGTCTTCTATTTCCCAAGGGAAGCGTTATTTCCACTGTCTGGTTGGTCCAGTAGCTGTACCTGATTCAAACAGTTCCCGGAATTAAGAGAAGAAAAGAGGGCCTAGAACCTGATGTTCTTTCAGGATGGTCTGCTTGAGGCTGATTGCAGTTCACCCGTAACTACATGGGCCAGCGCCTGGAGCGGGGTGAGCTAGTTTCCGTGTGGGATGTCTGTTAACATCGGAGGAAGAGTTAGAAGACTGGAACCCCCACCCTCACCGTCTTCCTGGGGGAAGCTGCATACGAAGAGCAGGCCTCTGTCCCTTGGCGGGGCCTTGCAGCCTTGCCTCCCGCTGGGCCCTGGCTGTGGAGTGCCAGGACCATCCGTCCTATTGGATGGCTTCCAACCCCCTGGTCCAACCTCATCAGAGCTGTCCTAGGACTCTGGCCACAGAATCATAAGGCCATCTCTGCTGGCCACGAGACCCATAGAAAAATAGGCAGAGGTTACTGTATCCAAAGTGACTTCACCTCCGTTGGTCCAGCCCTTGGGCCAGACTCAAGAGACCCTTTGGCCCAGGGGCAGCAATAAATGGTCCTGTTGGGAAAGGCCTCTTGAGGAGACTGAGGACCTGGGCTCAGCATTGATGTTTTTGTGACCGACAGTCCCTCTCCGACAGGGAACACAGACACCACTCTGCTGAGAAGTCACCCAGCTGCTCACTGGTCGGGCACTGTCGGGCAAATGACTTGAACTCACTGAGCCTGTTGCCCTCACCCTGAAATGGAGATATTATCGTATCTACCTCAATGTTGTTTCATGTGGAGGGCACTGGGCCATGGTGCATGGGCATGGTCACAATGGGAACATGGTGTTGCTGATTTGTAAACATCACATGAGGGCTTGCCAAGGAACTGTTGTTGGTACTGGTGCCCCAGGAATTTATGGAGCAGACAGTCCTGGGGGATGTGAGTGGGTCGCATGCCTCCTGCTGCTGGGGCCCAGTGAGTTGCTGGGGGGTTGCTTTCCTGTGCCTGAGTTAATTCTCCTGTGCACACTCTGCCTGGTGGATAATGGAATCCTGGGGGGTCCTGAAGACCACCTTATTATGGCCAAAGTATTGACAGCAGGCCTCCCAGTCCAGTGTGACTAATTCTTCTCTGTTAGACACAAAATAGGTCCCTCTTATGTGTCCAAGGAACAGTCAGCAACACCTTCTCAGACTTGGCTTGTATTCCATAATGTGGTAGGAGCTTCCACACTACTTCTCCACTACTTCTCCACTACTGTCCAGACACGGCCCTGTAGGGTGCCTCTCTCCAGGGCACCCTGTGCACCTCACTTCCTCACACATTTACCTTTTTGTTTATGGCTTGAGGAGGTGGTAGGAAATATTTACTTGGAGCTTGAAATTTCCATTTCATTTTGGTTTCTTTAAAAAAAGAATCTGTAAATGCAAGTTAAATTGAAATGCTTTCAAAAAATGAACCATATCATGTGTCGTATGATCCCGTTATTGTAAAATTTCAGTGTATGAATCCCACTGTCATTCATTCCAAACGTCCATCCATCTTTTTCCCCCTTATTTTGTTGTTTCAAACATTTGAGAAGATTTAAAACAATATTCACCAAGCAGAGAGTAGCATTGTGGGCCTCCACACACCCATCACCCAGCTTCAGCAGTTGTGAGTGTCGTGCCCGCCTCTCTCCCTTCTCCCTGCCGCACACTCTTTCTTTCTTGGTTGGACTGTATTAAGGCAAACCTTAGAAACTATGTTGCCCCCCAATAGTTCAGTATGAATCAGTTCTAGAAAAGCATATACATAATGCTGTTCTATCCAATGAAATTAATAACAATTCTTTAATATCATCTAATACCTGGTTAGGAGGTTTGGGGGCTGGAGGCCAGGTCTTCTACCTCTCAATGAAAGTGTTTTTTTCCACTGTCTGAGGATTAAATAACTGTATCCGTTACAGGTGACCAACAGGATTTGAATGTAGCTTACTGTCTAAAGAGTTAGTATTCAGTTTTTCCTGATTATCTCTGTTGTCTTTTTTTTTTTTTTTAATACTGTGGTAAAAAGCACATAGCGTAAAATGTATGACCTTAATGATTTGTAAGTGTATAGTTCAGGAGTGTTAAGTAGATTCACACTGTTGTGAGACAGATCTCCAGAGCTTTTTTATCTGGGAAATCTGAAACTCTCTACCCATTGAACAATAACTCCTCTTCTCCCCTCTCCTCGGCCCCCAATAACCACCATTTTGCCCTCTTTTTCCATGAATTTGACTACTGTGTGTACCTTATATCAGTGGAATCACACGTTGTTATTTTTGTGATGGCTTATTTCACTTAGCATAATGTCCTCAGTGTTCCTCCATGTTGTGGTATGTGACAAGACTTCCTTTCTAAGGCTGAATAATATTCCATTGTATATATCACATTTTGTTTATTTATCCATCAGTGGACAGTTGGGTTGCTTCCACCTTTTTTTGTTTGTTTATTGTGAATAGTGCTGCTATGAACATGGAGGTGCAAATATCTTGTCAAGACCCTGCTTTCTATTCTTTTGGATACATAGCCGGCAGTCAGATTTTGGGTGAACCCCTGTGCTGTTTTCCATGGTAGCCGAACCATTTACCACCCCACCAAGAGTGCCCAAGGTTCTCACTTCTCTGTGTTTTCACCAGAACTTGTGATCATTTGTTTTTTGTTCATAGTGTGAAGTTATAACATCGTGGTTTTGATTTGGGTTCCTCTGATGATCAGTGATGTTGAGCATCTTTTCATATGCTTGTCAGTCATCTGTATGTCACCTTTGGAGAAATGCCTCTTCAAATCTTTTCCCCTTTTTAAAATCAGGTTATTCGACTTTTTGTTGTCGAGTTGTAAGTTCTTTTTATATTCTGTATGTTAACCCCTTATCAGATACACGATTTGCAAATATTTTCATTCTATTGCCCTTAATGTGCAGAGGTTTTTAAGGATGTCCTGTTTGTCTGTTGTTTGCTTTTGCTGCCTGTGCTTTTGGCATCGTATTCAAGAAATCATTGCCAAGTCCACTATCATGAAGCTTGTGATTGACTTTGAGCTATTTTTGTATATAATGTAAGGTAAGGGTCCAGCTTCATTCTTGTGCATGTGACTATGTAGTTTTCCCAAAATCATTCGTTGAAGACACTGTTCTTTTGCTATCGAGTGGTCTTGGCACTCTTGTCAAAGACCATTTGAGCATATATGTGAGGGTTTATTTATGGCCTTTTAAAAAATATATTTTATTTATTTATTTTTAGAGAGAGGGGAAAGGAGGGAGAAAGTGAGGGAAACACTAATGAGTGGTTACCTCTCATGCACCCCCAACCGGGGACCTGACCCACAACCCAGGCATGTGTCCTGATAGGGAATCAAACTGGCGACACTTTGGTTTGCAGGCCAGCACTCAATCCACTGAGCCACACCAGCCAGGGCTATTTATAGACTTTTTATTCTATTCCATTGGTCTGTTTGTCTGTCTTTATGCCAGAACCACAGTGTCAGTTTTGTAATATATTTTGAAATCAGGTAGTATGAGTTTTCCACCTTTGTTCTTTTAAAAATTGTTTTAGCTATTTGAGGTTTCTTGAAATTCCATATGAATTTTAGGATGAATTTTTTTATTTGTGTAAAAAAATGCTACTGGGGTTTTGAAAGAGGTTGCACTGAATCTGTAAATCACATTGTGTAGTATGGCCATCATAGTAAAACTGAGACTTCCAGTTCATGAACTTTGAACATCTTTCCATTTATCTGTGTCTTCTTTAATTCCTTTCAACAATGTCTTGTAGTTCTCGGTGTATGAGCCTTTCACCTTCTTGTGTAGGTTTATTCCTAAGTATTTTATTGTTTTTGATACAATTACTTTTTTGATATGTAGAATCTTTAAGATCTTCTACATATAATACCATGTTGTCTGTGAACAGAGATAACGTTACTTCTTCCTTTCCAATTGAATGCCTTTTCTTTTCTTTTCTTGCGGAATTGCTTTGGCTTAGACTTCCAGTACTGTGCTGAATAGAAGTGGTAATGGCAGACATCCTTGCCTTGTTCCTCACCATAGAAGAAAAGACTTTCAGACTTTCAGCACTGAGTATGATTTAGTTGTGGGCTTTCATGTATGGCCTTTATTATGTTGACGTAATTTCCTTGTATTTCTGGCTTGCTGTTCTGTTATGAAAAGGTGTTGCATCTTGGCAAATCTCTTTCTGCCTCAATTGAGATGATCGTGTAGGTTTTGTTCTTCCTTATGTTAGTACAGTGCTTTACACTCATTGAGTTTCATATGTTGAACCGTTCTTGGCATCCCAGGAATAAATCTCACATGGTCACGGTATATAATCCTTTTAGTGTGTTGTTGAGTTCATTTTGCTGGTATTTTGTTGAGGATTTTTGCATCAGTATTTATCAGAGTATTGGCCTGTACTTTTCTTGTTATGTCTTATCTGGCTTTGGTATTAGGGTAACGTTGGTCTCATAGAATGAACTTAGAAGTGTTCCCTCCTCTTCAATTTGTTGGGTGAGTTTCAGGAGGATTGGTGTTAATTCTTCATTAAATATTTGATAGAATTATCTAACAAAGCCATCTTGTCCTGGGTTTTTCTTTGAGGTTTGCAGCTATTGATTCAATCTTCTTACTAGCCACTGGTTTGTTCAGATTTCCTCTTTTTTCATGATTCAGTCTTGGTAGGTTATGTGTTTCTAGGAAATTATCTATTTCTTCTAGGTTGTCCAATTTGTTGGCATGCGGTTGTTCATAGTAGTCTCTTATGATCCTTTTTATTTCTGTGATACCAGGTATAATGTTTCCTCTTTCATTGCTAATTTTAATTATTTGAGTCTTCTTTTTTCCTTAATTAATCTAATTTCTATTTCAAAATTTTATTTAAAAAGAAAAACTATGCACTTTTCTCTGAGATGAAGGGGCAGAATTAAATCTGTAAATGTTTGTGCATCCTGGAAGATTGGGAAAGGGTACCAACTGAGCTCATTTCTCCTCCATTCTGACATTCCCCCTCCTCTTTCATTGTAATTTACACTCTTTATGCAGTCTTTTGAGATACTGAACAAAAATCGTTGTAGAACAAGACAGGCATAAGTACCGTATTTTGCCTTGTACAATGCACACTTTTTTGCCCAAATTTTTGAGGGAGGGAAAAATAAGGATGTGCATTATTCATGGGTAGTACTAATTCCATATCTATGTAAATGCTTTTAATTCTTTTATTTATGCTTACATGTTAAAAGTGTAACTCTAGAAAACAGTAATGATATCCATATGCAAAATAATATCCTTGAATAAGACAATCGGTTTTGTTTCTAAATATAAATAATGGAATTAAAATGAAAAAATGTTTCCCCCTGAAAGTTTGGACCAGAAACATGGGTGTGCATTATACACGGCAAAATATGGTAAATAAACAAAAGTAGGTGTAAGCTCTAGCAGCTCATCCACGGATTTCTCCAGGTCTGTATTCGTTCTTACCATCCCTTGTAGTGGTTTTGCTTCTCCAGCCTGTCTCATGTAATGGTGTTTCCATGATTTTCCATACCGGAAAGATTCATACATTGGGCATAATTCAGGTTTGTTTTATAGTCATCTGAGATAGTCCTTCTCTCTCTTCTGTGGACTGTTGTGAAGCCTGTGGTGTATAAAGACTTGTCCTCCTATGTTCTCCCCTTCTCATAATCCCCCTCCCCTCAAGCCCAGGGGCTAGCAGCCCAGGAAGCTTGGGTGTCTGCCATCTTGGACCTGAACAGCTCATGTCAGGAATTCTCCGGGCTCTTGGGTCTCTAGGGTGAGGGGGAAGGGTATATAGAGCATTCTGCATGGAGACCCATTGAGTAAGTACTTACCAGAGTCACATGGAGGGACTTGAAGACAACTTCTTCACATGATTGGCATGACCTGTGTATAAGCTGTGATGTCACTGCGCCCCTTTCGTTTCTTTATTCTAGTTGAGGAATGGGCACACGTAATGCAAATATAATTATTGTTTTTCCTGAGAATTAGGAAACTTGGGGAATGTTCACATTACCTGGTGATGTAAATATCAGTGTTACGTTTAATGGGTTTTTAAAAAATGCTTATTTACCACTGAAAGAATCTAAACTGAATAAATAAATTTACAAATGTTATGTTGGACGGTATTAAGTCCCTGATGTATATTTGGCCTGGGAGTATTTTGTTTATATTTCCGTGTGGTTTTTTTCCCTCCAGTAATATATGTATTATGTACATGGGGAACCTTGGGAAGGTGTGGTGCTGGCTTTGCTTCAATCAATTCTCTTTTATTGATATGTGGTTTCTGTGACCTCATGCATTGTAAGTACTTATGCGACCACACCCCTGCAAGTGTAAAATAAAACTGGCTCTTCAGCATTTCGTCCCAGTGCCAATTAATCTAGAAGGGCTGGAATTTGCACACAGGGTAAACTTTACATTCTTTTCATTGGGGGGGGATAGACTCTGAAGGCAACCTTTCCTCTTTCCTCCTCCCCCCCATTTCTTGATGCCTGCTGTCAGCAGTGCCCCAGCACAGCGATATATTAAAGAAGCTAGATCCTCTCATGTCCTTCAGTGTTGAGAGGGGTCACTTTGGAGCCACGAAGTGGATTTTCTTGGTTAACCTTGACCATGACGGTCACCAAAAGGAAGGCTTCTTAGGTGATGCTGCTTCTGCAGCTGTCCACGTGGACCCTCTCCGTGCGGGACTTGTTACTGCTCTGAGGGTCCAAATAGCATGGTGTTGTTTACATGTCAGAACAGAGGGACAGCCCAAGGCATGTCCTCACAGTCAACGTCTCTCCTGGGAGAAAGTGGGGCAGTTAGGGCAAGAGAGAATGTGTACTGCTGACCTGCCCACTTAGAAACAAACTGCTTTGGATCCTTTTTATTGATAGTTTTGAAAAGATTAGAACATTGCCACAAACCAAATGCCAAAGACTATGCTGATCCATTCCTGGAACCCTACATCCACAGGGCAGCTGCCACTGGGGCCACTACTTGGTTAAATAAGTAGGTGGCCACCCTCATCCACCGCAGTCTGTCTGTTTTTCCCTGGGGCTGACAGGTCACTGGAATGGGGATATGATGGGGAGGGCCTGTGAGTCTTGGTGGAGGAGGTGCTGTACCTGCAACTTCAGGAGGGATCGGGATCTTGCTTCTGATTCGCCTTGAGTGGAGATGAGGTCCAGCTCCAGGACCTCCCCTTAGCCCTTCCCTCCATTACGGCTCTTACTCTCGGTAAGGGTCCTGGAGGTTGCTAAGTAAAACCATCCTGACTTGCACACAGGACCCGTGAAATAACCATCAGATGGGTCCTCTGACTTGTTGGACCCACTGTGAGAAGGATCTGGGCCAAGGCTCCCTTTTCCCCCCAGCCTCCCAAAAAGCGATCAGGGAGAGGGATGGCATTTCAGGTCCCCTGGGGTCAGTATCAGCTCAGGCCATATGCCGCTTTCCTTAGGACACAAACACCCTAAGTCCCATTGGGGAAGGATTGGGGGACTATTTGTGTACAGTACTTGGGTTGGCATTGCAGGGTCCTCCGTCAAAGGGATCAATCCAGCCTTCTGGTCAATCAGTTCGCCATTTGTCAGAGAGGTGCCTCAGAGCTGGCAACCAGAGGGAGGGACCCCTTTGCCAACCGCAGTGGCTGACAGTCAGCCTTTTATTCTTGATTTGTTTTCTTATTAGACACGGCAAGCCACACCCTCTCAGGCTGCCCAGCCTTCTCAGCCTCTAGGAACACTATGGTTAGTGAGCCATTGCTTAAGGCTGCTGTAGGCCAGCGCCCCTGGCTGCCACTCTGCCCTTGCTGATAATTGTGATTATATCCACCTGCTCCTGGCAGCCAAGCGGCCCCTCTTTGATTGTCAGAATCTCATCATCCCCAGT
Source organism: Mormoops blainvillei (assembly GCA_004026545.1). Taxonomy (NCBI): domain Eukaryota; kingdom Metazoa; phylum Chordata; class Mammalia; order Chiroptera; family Mormoopidae; genus Mormoops; species Mormoops blainvillei. The sequence goes on along the minus strand of PVJD01004040.1, from coordinate 133,759 downwards.
GACACTAGGGGGGAGCCCAGGGCCACAGCAGCATCTTCTGTCACCGTGTTCCTACAGAGGACGGCACCCTCGCCGGGCTTCTCAGAGAGGCGGGGCTCCTCCGCACTGCTGTACTCCTCCCTGAAGGGGAGGGCAGCCTGGGGAATACAGTCAGATGGCGGGTTGTCGGGGCACCAGCTTTACATTCCCACCTCCGTGAGCCACCTCACGCCGTCTTCAGGATGCCAGTGCCCTCGTGGCATCTCCAGCGCATTTCCTGTAGGCCTGCATCACGTCCGGGTTCCAGCAGCGCCATGCCATGCCAGCAACACAGGGGCGGGGTAAAGCCCCCCTGCCGAGGTGCGGACTCCCGCGGCACGGGAGAGTGCGCTGTGCCAGCAAACTGCCGTCTCCCCAGCTTTGTGTTCTGGCCCCTCAGGATGTGCTCCCTGTGTTCCCCGGGATTAAGTCCGAGCCTCAGTTTTCCAGAAGGAGATGTACGTGTCTGATCATTGCCATGCAAGCCTCGTGTTCGCAGACTCCTCTGAGTGGATGGCCAATCTCTTTCTTCAAAGCTTCCACGTCTGTTCCAAAAGCCAGGCAACCTCACAGCCCTTGCAATTACCAGTAACTCTCCCTCCCACACCCCATTCCAGGGGTAGAGCTAATGCAGATGCCATCCCTCCCTTTCCGCCGGTACTTCCTCCTAGGCCAGGCTAGGCGAGGGCCTTTGCAATGGTATGCATAGCCACGGGCAGTCCCCTCCCACTGGGCACCAGTGCAGGGCTCTTGTTGCCGTTTGGTATATCTGAGAAATCCAGGTGCAGACTCACATCCTGAGGATCTGCTGTGTGGGCCCGTCCTGGTACCAATTGTCTTCATCCGGGTTTCTCCGGAAGCATAACACGGAACGGGGGCTCAGGTGCAGGTGGTCTGAGGAGTGATTCGAGTGCAGAAGTGAGCGACAGGCGGGAAGAAGCCAAAGCAGCGGCTATGATTCTGTGCAGGTCTTCTGGAAAGGTTACAGATGTCTCCAGGATTGTCTGCCTAAGAGAGGAGAATGGTGTTATTCAGCCCCGCTGGTGGAGGGTTGCCCCCAGCGGCGTGGACTCCCAGTCCCCACCCCCGGGCTCCTGGTTGGGGCAGGAAGGCACAAAGACTTGAGGTGTGAGTTTGAGTTGAGACACTGTCCTCACAAAGCCTACGGAGCTCATGCCGGACTGTCCACAACAGCTGCAGTGGACATAGGCTTGTTTGAAGAAGGGTTCTCTCCTTTTTCGTTTTATTCTCTATGTGGGCGATCTTTCCACAATGGCAAGAGTAGGGTGCTTCATTACTCTCAGGAGTGGTATAATATTTCATCATATACGGGTGCGTACATACACGCATACATAATACACACACTGTAGAAACTATAATTTACTCACCAGTCCACTTATTTGTATCAACATTTTACTAGGAAAAAAATTCAGGATTTCAGGAAAAAGAATTGTATACGCGCCATCCAAATTCTAGCATGAACATACAGCTATCAGCCCACCCCTCCATCTACCCATCAAGGCACCTTATTTTTTGGATGCATTTCAAAGTAAGTTATAGACATCAAAGCATTCCACCCCCCCCCACACAAATACTTTAGCACGTATATTATTAACTAGAGGGCGATTAGTTTATAACTTTCTTGTTCCCTTTTAAGATAAACTCTACATACAGTGAAATGCACAAATCTTCCTTGCACCATTTGATGAGTTCTGACAAATGCATACACCTGAGTAATGCAGCGCCCTTATCCAGCTGGAGAACGTGAACATTACCTCAGAAAGCCCCTCGTGTTCCTTCCCAAGCAACACCTACCCCCACATTCCCAAAGACAGCACCTATTCTGATTTTTTCCCCCACCATAGAGTCAATTTGCCTGTCCCAGAACTTCGTATAAATAAGTCCACGTAGTCCGAACTCCCTTGGGCAAGCTTTCTTTTCACTCAGCATAATATTTTTGGGACTTACCCACATTATTGCAAGTATCAGGAGTCCTTTCTTATGGCTGCGTAGTATTCCACCATGTAAGTATACCACTGTTTGTTTGCCCATTCTCCTATCAGTGGACGTTTGGTTGTTTCCAATTTTGGGCTGTTATGAAAAAAGCTGTGATGAACACTTTTTTATGTCTTTTCATGAACATATGCTTTTGTTTCTCTTGTTACCAAGAAAAAGCCTTTCTTTTGAAGGGAAATTTGGTTTCAACAGTGTTGCAGCAACAACAAAAAGTACACTTATAAGTACATCCCTAGAAAAAATTCTGTGGAAAGGGTAATCGCATGTTTAAAAAACTTTTTATTATGGAAGAGTTCAAAAACGCAGACAGAGAGCAAGAGAATACCCTGTATCTATTAGCCAACTTCCTCAATGATCACTTTAGCTCTACACGCCCTCTGCTTTTTTCACTCTTTTTATTTTTGTTCTACAGTAGCCTCAGATGTAGTAACCACCCTAAAATACTTCTGATAAGTGTTTTTTGTTTTGTTTTCTTTTTGGTGTTTTTTTTTTTTTGCCCTGGCTGGTGTGGGTCAGTGGATTGAGCGCCGGCCTGTGAACCAAAGGGTCATGGGTTTGATTCCCCAGTCAGGGCACATGCCAGGGTTGCGGGCCAGGTCCCCAGTAGGGGGCGCTTGAGAGGCAACCACACATTGATGTTTCTCTCCCTCCCTTTCTCTAAAAATAAATAAGTAAAATATTTTTTAAAGAATTTTTTTGTTCTTTTGTATCATCACCATGCCATAGTAATTCCCAACAGAATTAGCAATAATTCTTTTAATTCTTTCTAATGCCCAGTCTGTGTCCAGATGTTTTATATCTCAGCGTGGTTTTGTTCACAGTTAGAATCAGGATCGAAACCAGGTCCTCACATTACGTTAGGTTGTTATGCTTCTTAAGTGTTCTTTTATTTTCTAACAATACTCTATTGTTTGATTTTATTTTAATACCATCAGTGTGTTACAGGAACTCTATTATTGAACTTTCAGAGTGTCCCGCAGTTTGGATTTGACTTAATGCTTTCTTTGGTATCATTAGCTTCAGGTTCAATAATGAGGACTGCTTCTAGGTGAGGCTGCATACTTCCTGTTGAGAGACGTCTGCTTGTTTCATTTTTACGAGGCTGACATTAAGCAGAGGGATCACATAGAATCTACCTGATCTCTTCTTGATAAAACTTCCATCGACGTTGCTGATGGCTTTAGCATCCACCGATGATTTGGCTTTTAAGTCCATTATTTTAACAACTGTTAGAAAAGGGTGCTTTTCAGAGTCTGCCTTTCCACCTGCATTTATTAGCAGGAATTCTGTGAAGAATTTTCCATTGTCGACTTTTTGGTTACCCTGAAATGAAATTTTGATGTGAAAGGGAAGTAAACAGCTTGGTTCTTTCCTTTTATTTATCATTTTTCAGAGTAATGAGTAATCTAGCACTCGCTAAAGGTGACCAGTGAGTTTTTCCCCCCTCGGTGTATTGTTATAAACTCATAGGACGCATAGGAGTTAAAATCCTTGCAGCTTTTTTCTTTTTCCTATTGATATGTCTCTTAAGTCTCTATCTCTCTTCTTAAAAAATAGTGCTCAGGATTTTACACCTGGGGCCAGTGGAGCCTCTAGAGGTTAGCCCTTATATCCTACATGTAACCAAGCCCCTGCCCTGTGGGTCCTGCCTCCTGTCCACTGCCCACCTCCTGTCACCACCATGGTCCATGTCTCTACTTGCTTTTTTTGCCACTTCCGGAAAAGGCCAAGTCCCGAATAGTTTCAAACACATGCTCGATGCTATCATTCTTCTGGGTAAGTTGTTCTCCATAGCTCTTGGCATACAGTCCAAGCCCTTGAACTTGGACTTCGGGGCTCATTGCATCTGGCCCATGCCTGGCTCAGTGTCAGCAGATGTCATGCTCTATCTGCCCCGAGGTCTATGGCTCCTTCCCTGTGGCTGTCCCCTCTCTGCCAGCCACACACACAAACACACACACACACACACACACACACACACACACACACACACACGGAGTTTCCTCTGCCTGTGTCACTGTTCTCCTTCTTCATCCTAGGGTTTCATTTTGGCCAGTAGTTCTCAACCCTGCAGCACATTACAACATCTGGGCAGTTTAAGAAATACCAATGCCTGGGCTCCACCCAAGACCAATTAAAATCTGAATGTCTGGAGGGCAAGGCCTGATTTGCTATTTTTAAAAGCTTATGCAAGTGATTCTGATGTGCAGCCAAGGTTGAGAACCACAGTTTGTGGGGTTCTTTTCCTCTCGGAAACTTGCCCTCGCCCCATACACCCTCATGCCTCATGCCTAGGTTACGTGTCATTTCTTATCACTGTAGCATTCTGACTGAGTCCTTTTTTATCCCCAGCTTTATTGAGATATAACTGATGGGTAACATTGTATAAGTTTAAGGCACACAATGTGATGATCTCATCTTTATTATCTAGGCCTCAGTGTCACCTCTTGGGTTTCTTCCGTGTTTGACGGAAGCTTCACGTGGGCTGTGGCCACATCTGTGTGCTCTGTGCTTATTACTCAGCAGGTGTTTGGTAATATTTCTAAATGGATGATAGGGAGGAGTGTAGGCTGGATTTTGACGTGGATTTAAATACAGGGATGATGCTGTGCTGTGTGGGATGAAGGCCAGATTCTTCCTTCTGCCAATGTCATCTCATGCTAACTCCTCTCCAGCTTTTCTGAACCCCTTCCCCTAGACATACAGACTTCAAACAGTCCTTTCCTTTTTCCCAGTTCTGCCCAGAGTTGCTTATGCCCTTCATGCTGGTTCAAAGAGCGTCCCCAGCTCATAGGCCTCCTTTGAATTCAGAGCTTATAGAAAACCCTTATTGGACAATTTCTCCTATACATGCTGTAAAAATGGTTTCAAAATTGGGGCACCTAGTATATGAAATAAATTTTGTATTTTGTGAGTTTATTTAGGAGTGTCTTGCCTTTGAATGGAAATTAAAGCCTTGGCTTCGTAGAAGAATAAATTGATACGAAAATGATTGTTATAATTACTTTTTATTTTTTTATTTCTGAGGTCGCTTTACTGTGGTATAATTCACATACACTAAAACTTCCCCTTTGTCCCAGAGCAACCCACTGGGAGTGTTTGAACATGCAGCACAGTGCTTGGATGCCCTTGGACTTCAGGCCCTGTGCGATCCAGGACACATGCTCCCACTGTTGCTTCAGGTGTGACTTCAAGGCACGCCCCCAAAGCTCTCAACTGACTGTGATGCTGCTGTGAAAAAGGATTTTTTAAAAAGCTCATATTGTGACCTTTGAAAGCCTAGAAATACTCAAGGAACCTTACCAATAATGAAATGGTTTCGTGTAGCCCTGGTCCCTGTTGGCAGCTGTGTCCCGTTGCTGCCTCTTTCACCCACTAGAGGGCAGTATTTCCCTCTGCCTAACTGGTGGCCTTCCCTTTAGATCCTAGCATCTTTAGCTTCTGAAGTCCCACCAAAAAAGTGTCTGACGGAATTTGATTTGACCGCTAGAAATACATCTTATATCACAACCCTATAGAGCCATATATACATATGCAATTCCATGTGTGTATTATATAATAAAAGTTTCATAAAATAACACTTGTCTTTACTACATGCAGCACTCTATTTTCTAGTCTCTTTTTAGCAAAAGGTGCCATCATCATCTAAACTGAGTTCATGACCCACATATTGGGTCACAGCTGACAAGGTGAAAACTATTGCTTTAAAGTTCACTTTGTCTGACATCCTGCCTATTTAGGGGTGAAGAGATACAGTAGAGATGGACTTGCCCAGGTCACTGTGGAACTGAGAGCAACAGCTAGCACGAGGCTTCAGGACCTCGGGCTTCTACTCTGTTACCGTTAGCCCGCTGACATTACTGCTCAGGTACACCCAGTGCTCCGGCAGGTCACGGCCACGGGGAGGGAGGCATGCACGCATGTGTGTCGTATTCCCGGCACACTGGGCTTTGTGACACCATGAGTCACCGCCAGCCGGGTTTTCCCTTTGGGGCTATAACTTCTGCATCTCAGCCACCGATTATTAGGTCGGTGCTGGACTCTGCAAGGCGTAAGCCCTGTGGAATCCTGCGTGTGGATCCTCCGTGGTGCTTCTGCTACCTGAGTGCCTACCGTGAACCTGGCTTAGCCGTGGTTTGTCCTATAGCCTAGAACCAAACATTAACTCTGTCAGCACATTACATAATTAAATAGGCACGAGTCACCTGCCATTGTCAGAGTGCCTGCTTCCAAAATGCTAAAGATGCAAGTGTTACAGTAGGGATTTAACTAATTATTAATAAGAAAAGGGGAGCAAAGGGACTTAGATCCTGAGCTTAATAAAATGGGGAGCATAAGCCTGTTTGCTTCACCAGGTAGCTATGGCTTTTCACACTCCAGGGGACCACAGCATTTCTCCACCAAGGGGATTAACACACCTCCCTTCCCCGCTCTGGCACTGGATCATTGAGGGGCTCAGGGGCAGGTGCTGGACATTGAGGCCTGTCAGTCTTAACTAAGGGCTGTAGACCCTTCCAAAGCCCATGAAAGCATAGGAAATTGGCCATTTTTAAAAAGCTTCTGGTCTTTTCCAAGACCAAGTTGATATAATCCCAGGGGAAGAAAGAAGTGCTCGCTCTGTCTTGCTCTCTCTCTCTTTCTTTCTCTCTATTGCTCATGGCCTGCACTCACACCATACACTCCCACGTCCTCTCTCCATGGCCATGCTACCCTAACAGCCGCATGGCCCATGGTCACTGGGACTCCACACGCAGGCTCCAGGAGGAGCCTGAATACTGCAGTGCAGCAATGGATGCAGCTGGGAAGCACACGCTAAGCTAGCTGGATGCTGGACAGGACCGGACTTTAATATGGAGCAGAAACCCTGGACAGTAGCCTTTGACCTGGTCCTACTGAAGACGAGATCGGACTTTTTCCATGGCGGGATGGATGGCGATGGGACTTTGGGAAGTCATGAGGGGAACCTCCTTAATTTTACATCACCAATAAAGTTCGCCACGGAACCCCACCCTCCCATGTGGGTCTCAGGAAATTCTTTTCTCCTCGACACTGCAATAACTCATTTCCCACCGGTAACACAACTCTCCTCCTTGCTCTGTAGAATGTTTCCCAGAAGACGTTCACCATCGACTATAACCGCAACTGCTTCCTCAAGGATGGCCAACCATTTCGCTACATCTCGGGCAGTATTCACTACTTCCGTGTACCCAGCTTCTACTGGAAGGACCGGCTGCTGAAGATGAAGATGGCTGGGCTGAACGCCATCCAGATGTAAGTAGGAGGGCCCTGGGTTTGCACCCGGGCCCAGACAGTCATACCTGGAGAGAGGGTACAGCTGCATTTCTCAGTGCAGCTATTTCACTGCTCAGAATGGAAATAGCATTGTCTGGTGTTCTGCAGGGGCTTGTCATGAGCTTGATTGTCCCCTCCTCAGACTTTTCATTACCTCTTCTTGTCTCGAACTCCATTGCCAGAAATCATAAAATGAATAGCAGCTTAAAAAGGCAAAGGGGAGTAACGATGATTGATTGTTTACCATGTGCAGGACGCTGGATGTGAATGATTCCATTTCTTCACAGTATTACCGTCCCTGTTTAGAGCTGGTGGAAGGGAAGTTTCCCCAAGCGCATGTCTTTGGCCAGAGGTCCAGCTCGGACTTGAAGCTAAGGGTATTTTTAAGCAGTCATAGCTTCTCTCAGCTCGTAGGGGGAACATACCTTGTTAGGTAGATTCCTGAACCCCAGTCTGTCTTTGTGGTTCTTTGGGTTTATTCTATAGCTGGGGTTATAGAATTACCCCAAGAGCTATCTCTCCTCTTCCCTTCTCTTCTATTGTTGTAAGGTGACTAATTGGGAAAAATTGGGGTGGCTGGCCACTCTGGTTTTTACATAGCTGATGTGAATTGCCAATAACCTTGCCAAAACAGAGAACCAGAAAACCCAGAGACAGATTCCTGGGACAGATAAATTAGGGGGAACCCCACTTGTTCTGGTTCTAAGGTCACTGGGGCTTATCTATAGTTTCAACCCTGTGTTCAGGGGGACCAAGACTGTCAGTTCCAGGGAACCCTGAAACCATAGAATCATAGAAAAAGGACATAAGCCAGGGTCATCAGGGAGACCTTTTTGATGACGGTGGGTGGCTTCATATTTAAATGTATATTCCATGCTGTAGGCAGTCAGGAAGGCTGGTAGGGACTTTTGTCATTTTACCTCCTGTATGGTGTTTCTTCATCTATTTTTTCTTTTGTTGCCTGTGCTTTTAGTGTTATAGCTGTGAAACCATTGCTTAATCCAAGGTCAAAGATTTAGACCTATGTTTTCTTCTTTAAAGATTTTATTTATCTTTAGAGAGAGGGGAAGGGAGCGAGAAAGAGAGGGAGAAAAAGATCCATGTGCAAGAGATACATCGATTGGTTGCCTCTCACACGCCCCCACCTGGGGACCTGGCTCACAACCGAGGCATGAGCCCTGACTGGAAATCGAACTGGCAACCCTCCGGTTTGCAGGCCGGCACTCAGTCCACTGAGCCACACTGGCCAGGGCTCTGCATGGTGTTCCTGACAAAGTCTTCTGTCAGGGGAACACAGGGGTTGAAGCTTTTTCCACTTTCATTAACAAGTACTCTTCAAGAAATAAGTACAATCATGCACCACAGGACGACGTTTCAGTCGATGACAAACCGCATGCATGATAGAGGTCACGTAAGATATAACGGAACCGTGAAACTTCGATCGCCTACTGATGCCATAGCCATTGTACATGGTTGCGTAACACAGTCCTCACGTGTCTGTGGTGACGCTGGTGTGAACACACCTACTGTACTGCCAGTCAGGTGAACGTGCAGCACGTACAAGTATGTACAGCACGGAATACTTGATAGTGACAATAGGTGACCCTGTTGCTGGTTCATGTAGTTACTATACTATACTTCCTATTGTTATTCTGGAGTGTACTATTTTTACTGACCATTAAAAAAGTGTTTGCTGTAAAATAGTGTTACCCTGGCAGCAGCCTCATCCACCTCATGTTTACCGTGGCTCTTGAAGGCATCATTTTCTCTCATACTCGATTTCATTACATGTGGCTTCGCCGTACAGGCCTGTAGCCTAGGAGCGGTAGGCAAGACCATCCAGGGTTATGGGCGCACTCTCTGGTCTTTGCACATGATGAAATGACCTAACGACACCTTTCTCAGCACCTGTCCCCGTCGTTAAGTGACACTGACTATCTATCTACCTCTTATTACTTTAGGACAGGTATTTTCATTTTTCGTAAGGCTCACACGGGCATATATAGAATTCATACATAGCAATAATTCGTGTTCATGTCATTCCGTATCTTTTTTAAAATCAAGCCGTAAATAGGAATTGACATTCTTTGTGGATCATAAACTTGAAAGTGTCCCTGCCCCCAAGTTTGATTCCCTTGGGCAGCTGCTGTGCTATAGCTCAAAGCAAGACCACTTCTCCAGAGGCTGCCTACGGGAGAGGCCTGTGCATCCTGCAGGTGTGCCGTTCTGCAGACAGCTCAGAAATTCACGTAAGGCGTCTGGACTTTTGAGCTGTTTCCAGGCAGGGGCGGTGTGTGTGTCTTGGCAGATACGTGCCCTGGAACTTCCATGAGCCCCAGCCAGGACAGTACCAGTTTTCGGAGGACCACGATGTGGAGCGTTTCATTCAGCTGGCACATGAACTGGAGCTGCTTGTGATCCTGAGGCCCGGACCCTACATCTGTGCGGAGTGGGAGATGGTGAGTGTGGCCAGGCGGGGCACTGCCTGCCTGGTGCGTGGCACGGGGTGGGCCAGCAGGCAGGGTTGGGGGAAAGGGAATTCAAGCAGTTTCAGTAAGTCGCTAATTCCAGAAAATGCGGAGGCTGTGACTATAACCAGTGCCCGGTGTCTTTGCCCTTAGGCAGTGCGTAGGCAGAGGGGAAAGGGGATGGGCCAGAGCTACAGGCCCTCCGCTCAGTGGTCACTCACATGCCTCAGTTTCCTCACTGTAAAATGCGGGTAAGAGTGTGGGCTCTGCCTACCTCACAGGGTAGCTGTGAGAGGCTATGATTCTCAAAACATTGCATTCACGAAGAGTGATCTTATTTTTATCATGATGATGCAATTTCCAATTTCCCCGAAAGTTCCCAAATCAGAAAGCCCAACTCAAGTACGGCTTCTCCGTGAAACTTCTCTCCCCTCGTTGCTGGTCGTAATTTCTGCCTCCCCTGAGCACCTTTCACGAAATGAACCTTAGAATGACTTTCTTTTTTCTTTCCTCTCCTAGGGAGGATTACCTGCTTGGCTGTTACAGAAGGAAAGTATTGTGCTCCGTTCTTCTGATCCAGGTAAGTTGGCACAGATGCCTTGAGAGGATTCTTGAAAGCTTAGACAACTTATGTCAAGAGAATCAGGTGTTTTGAAGGCTGGGGTACTTCCGTGCAAATGCTCCTGAAAGTTTAGCGAAAAGTATTTATCATTGTCCATGCAGAACAGCAGACATTGAATGTATAGGAAGTAAGGCTTCTTGAACTACTTGCCCAAATCTTGCTGACAAACTGATAACTCTTTGAATTGGCATTGGGCCCTGTTTGTGGTTGACCGACTGGCTTTTATGCTTTCTCCTCCTATATTCTTAGACTATCACAGGGCCAGTGATAGCATCTATCTAACCAGGGAGGAGATTCGTGCCATTTTAATAACCAAAGGTACAGAAAAGTTGTGATCAGAAATTGAAAGTGATTTAGGGAGAGGCAGAGACTTTCCCTAAAATGAGGGAAACTAAAATAAACCTGCAATCAAGAGAAAGGAAGAAGACCCAGCTGTGCAACGATACACCCAACTTTCAGACCAAAATTTTCATACAGGAAAATGGGCTTCCCAAGGTTTAGCCGGTTCAGACTCGGGATGGGTGAAGAGACCCTGAGTGCTGTTTGTACATCCCTTTATGTACTGTCTGGAGTGGTTTAGCTGCCGGACTGCTTGGTAGCTAAAACATTTTCTATTCCTTGATCTATTTTTGCAGAGTGATATGTAAATGAAAGGCTTGTTTTCTTGTCTTTGTAAACTACTAGACATCATTTTAGCTGGAAACCCAATTCGCTGCATTTCTGTCTTCTGAAGGTTTCAGTTTCTCCTGGCGATGGGGTTGGTGAAGCAGGGGGTCATGGAGCAGCTCACGTTGAGTTTACTGTGCAAAACGCTAGTGCATTATATGCTCTATGCACATTTCCTTCTGAGCGCAGTCCCCGCAGTTTTGCACTTAGTGTATTATTAGTGTTTTCACGTGTATTATGTCATTTAATCCATAAGGTAACTGTATGAAGTATGTACTTATTATTCCCATTGGACAATGCATATGAACATTTATTGGAACTTAATTGTAAAAAGAAAAAACCCAACTGTGACAGAGAGGAGAACACACCATTCAGTCACTCGTTCCTTCATTTAACACACTGGCAGGATGGCTCCTGCGTTCCAGGCTTTGTGTCCTAGAGACAAGGACAGATACCGGGCACACTGGCCCTTATCCACTGAGACCTCAGCTGAGGAGACGGCTCCTTGTAAGACAACTTTTATCGGACCCTTAGCCATGCAGCTGCCCCATTGGAGAAGGTCATTGCTGAATCCAGTACCTTCTGATCTCTGCTGCTGGACCCTGGGTAATACGGCCGTGTTGTGTCTATTCGTGCTGAAAGGTGCCTGATGGTGGTAAACCTGTCTTGTTTTCCAGATTACCTTGCAGCTGTGGACAAGTGGTTGGGAGTCATTCTGCCCAAGATGAAGCCTCTCCTCTATCAGAATGGAGGGCCGATTATAACAGTGCAGGTAACCACGGCGCTGAGCGTGGGCTGGCGGTGGGGAGGCTTCCGTCCGTTCTCAGCTATGCAGGAGTGATGACATCGGGGCTTCATCAGCCTGCTTCTCTAGGAGGCAGTGCCACAGATGGTGCTTTGATTTAAATTGCATTTGGGGGAGATATTATCCTTTTCGAAGGCCTGCTAGGTACCAGACTCTGTCCTGGATACCCTTTACCTGCCATTCTATGATCCCAACCACTGTCTCTTTTAAATGAAGAATGTCAAAGATATGAAGTGACTTGGCCAAGGTCACTCAGCTGGCAGGTGGTAGAATCAGCACAGCGCCCCAGGTCCACTGGAGCCTCTTTCTCTCATCACGTGTTGCCCTCAGGCTGCAAGGATGTGGCACGGACCCAGCCCCTTTGGTGTCTGTCCTGCTTGGGCAACCAGTTCACACTGGTATGGAAAGATGTGGTGGATTGGGGCCATTGTGTCTTCTTTCTTGCTTCCTACTGCCTACTTTCCTCCCTCCACCAGCACTTTGCTCTGCAAAGAATGGTGTTTTCTGGGCCATGTCACATGGCAAGTACTTTCCAAGTGAAAAATCAGGACACTTGACCTGCAATGATTTTAGATGTTTCTAAACAACTTAAAACATCAAACCATGTTCATTGGTCATCTACCACGGATGCGCTTATTGCAAAGAATAGTTATGTCAAACTAGCTGCATCCTGGAACAGAACCGAGGTAGGGGTCGGGGGCGCTCCCTTGGGGAGCGTGAGCCAGCTTTCCTTCTTATGAACTAAGGACCCTTTGTAGGGACTGTCATCGTGGGGAGAGAGCATGACCATTTCCTTGCCCTTCCGGTAGGTCAAATGAGGCAATGAGAGGGCGAGCTGGCCAGGGCGCCCACTCTGACATTAAGGATGGACAAAAGCCAGGCTGCTGCCCCCAAAGGGATGTGCAAGTAGCTCTCAGGGCCCCTTCATCCATCCCGAGTCTGAACTGGCAAAACCTTGGGAAGCCCATTTTCCTGTATGAAGATGTTAGTCTGAAAGTTGGGCGTATCTTTGCACAGCTGGGTCTTCTTCCTTTCTCTTGATTGCAGGTTTACTTTAGTTTCCCTCATTTTAGGGAAAGTCTCTGCCTCTCCCTAAATCACTTTCAATTTCTGATCACAACTTTTCTGTACCTTTGGTTATGAAAATGGCACGAAAATGTAATCAAATATGAAATCTGCAGAGGAGAGCAAAGCCGGCTGTCTCGGGCGCATTTCTTCGGTGACCATCCCTGGGAACCTCGGATGACTTTAACTCCAGTGCGAACGCTGCCAGAGGCCTTGGCTTCCTCCTCCTCTTCTCCCCGCCTCACGAGTCCACCTGCTTCAGTCCCGCCTAATCCGTTTTCCCCCTTGATCACTAACTGAACAAGTACACGACGTTGCGAAGTACAGAAAAAACATAAAAAAGAAAAGCACATAATTCGCATTTAAACATCAGGAGCCAGAAGCAAAGCTCTTTACATTTTGGGGGGAGATTTCCTTAAATGTTTTGCAATGCCTTTAAAAATTTCTTTTTACAGTCAGCTCGTACTGTGTAGACAATTTCCTATCCGACTCTTTTTTTTTTACTTTATTCTTATGTCATAAGCATTTTTCACATCGTTAAAAAGCCTTTACGCACCAGATCCGTGGTTGCTCTCTCGTCCTTTGAGAGCTCCCATAGATCTTCTCCTCTCGAAAGCCTTCCCAGTTGGCCCCCTTGGCATCCACCTGACCCAGAATGCTTGGTCAGCGCCTCCGTTCGTGAAGCATTTGTGGCACTTGGTCTATTTCCGTTCCTGCCCAGGTGTATCTCTGGTCTCTTCTGCTCCCCACATGCCTGCCTGGCAGCCGGAGGGCCACATCCCAGGTGTGTCCACATCGCACACCTGCCGAGTGGTTCTGGAATTGAATAGAGGCGGCTGGATTAGATAACAAAGAAGCTGGCGTTGGTCGCCAGTGTTTCCATGTGTGGGAGTGCCTACAGAAGTTGATTTCTAGCTCTGTCTTCATTCGGGCCAAGGGGCGGAAGGATGAGCTTACTCAGTTTACCAGGCTGGTGTTTTCTCTTGGTGCTGGAGAGTTTGAAGAGGCCACCAAGGAGCCGTGTCTGCATGCAGGACAAAAATGATTGCTACCGGCAGGCTCAGGCCCCTGCCCGAGGCCGGTAGGGCCCTCAGCGCTGTTGTCTGACAGCTGCAGGGGCCCAGCCTGGACCTCGACTGTATAACTGTATATATTTACTGAGTGTGTGTCCATGTGTGTGTTCACATCTGGAAGGCTATGCCAGATGCTTACAGTGGTTATCTCTGGGTAATAAAATTAACAGGTGATTTTTCCATTTTCTTGTCACTTTTCTCCATTTGCTCATATTTCTACCATGGGGAGGTATTATTTACGTAATGTTAAAAGGATCTATTATCTAGAATAGTGTTGAATAACACTACAATCCGAAAATGAGCATGGTAATTTTTGTTTCCTTTTTCTTGTTTCTGGGTGGAGAGGTAAGTTTTTATGCTGAGATGCTTTTTGGAAAGTGAGTTTTGAGGACTGAGTATAGGGGATTGTTTGGACAATCATTAAGCCTCATTATGTCAAAGTAGATGCTCAGGTATTTTGCCCAAACAAAATCATCCCTTAGAATGACTACTTCGGAATCTATGATTTTTTTTTTTTTGACCCTCCTTTCTTTGAATTTGCAGGTTGAAAATGAGTATGGCAGCTACTTCGCCTGTGACTATGACTACCTGCGTTTCCTGCAGAAGCGTTTCCACTTCCACCTGGGTAATGACGTGATTCTGTTCACCACCGACGGCTCGAACGAGAAACTGGTGCAGTGTGGGGCGCTGCAGGGGCTGTACGCCACCGTGGACTTCGGACCAGGTTGGTGTTTGTGCAATAGCAACACAAAACCCGGCTAAGGCCACACATGCAGGCGTGGGCTTCCCACTCAGCCGATCACACTGGGCAGCTGTTGTGTTAAGTGGCATGGGGCCACTGAATGAGATTCCTCACGTTTTCCTTTATCCAGTAATAGGTAAAGTAAATAATTGATAAAGCTCCCCCTCCATTGCTAAGGTTATTTTATTTTAAGCCAGCTTGGTCTTCAGGACAAGCGCTCCATTTTCAGGGCTGGCAGAGCCAGCCTTGAACCGAGACTGCGGTCTCAGGGGCTGGCCGGCCCGGCAGCTGTCCCAGCTACGCCCCTTCTCAACCCTACCCCAAGGCAGGCGCCTTTCGGGCTCCGTCTGGGACACACTGCTCTTCTCTGTCCTCTGTGTCCCCCCAGTCGTAGCTGGGTGCTCGGGGGCCCTGTTGTGGCCATAATGAGGTTTCTTGGTCTGTCAGCCCTGGAGAGCAGGAACTTGCCTTACTCATTCATTACCTTTCTGTATAACTTGTAACATTATGAACTCTCATGGGCCAGAGGTGGTTTGGTAAATGCTGCAAAGCTCATCCTGCCTGACTCGTGAGTGCCATATAAACTGCAGAGGCTCCACAGATAAAAGTTGGGGGGTGGGGGGGTGGGAGGCAGTGCAGCGTGGCTAGGATGCTTCTGGGTAAAATGAGCTTCTGGCTGTAATTAAGAAAGTCTTCATTTAGATTGAGAGCAGCTGTCATGAAGGACATGACAGCTAAATGCAGCATGTGGTCCCAAAAAGGGTCCTGGACTAGGCTACTCCCCTCCCCACCCCCCCGCACATTCTCTTTATTTTTTGCTATAAAGAACACTCTTGTGACAATTGACATCTGAATGTAGTCTGCAGATTAGATTAGGTAATAGTGATTTATCCCTGTTAATTTCCTGGTTTTTAATGTGCCTGTTGTGTTTGTTTAAAGACTGCCCTTGCTCTGAGGAAAAGCACACTGAAGTATTTATGGGTAAAGGGCCCTCATACTTGCGACTTATTCTCAGGTGACTTCAAAACATGTACATTTTTATATGGACAAAGAAAATGATAAAGTAAATGTGGTAAAATGTTGACAATTGGAGAACCTGGGTGAAAGAAACAGGAGTTTTTGGTACTAGTCTCACAACTTTTCTCTGTGTGCTATTAATTTTTTTAAAAAACTAAACCCTTTCCACCCTGCCCCCGCTAAAAAGGATGTTCTTCAAGTAGCGTAAAGACCCCGCCGGTCTTCCATCCAAGGAATAGGACACGCCACACACATTGCATGCCCAACTCTTTCCTTCTCCTGAGAAGGATGTCATTGCATTTTCAAGATTCTTCTGCTTTACCAAAAACAGAAAAGAACTGGCTTTAAGTGACTTGAGTGTTTCTAGAAACACTGCATACTGCTCAGAGCATTTGGTGAGGAAATAACTCATCTCCAAAAAGCTGCACAGGAAGTGGTATGCTGGTTTCCTCCTGCTTTCGCACACCTCCCATCACAGCGTTTTCAGTTGGGAGGAACAAATGGAAGATTATCAAAAGTGTGTTGCAAGCATTATTTGTAGGTGGGATGACAGCAGGATCGCTACCTGTGGGTTGAAGGACAGACCACTGCAAGGCCAGTGTACCTGGGGCAGGTGGGCTTGTGGCAGCAGGGCACTAGATGGAGGTCAGATCATGGGAAAACACTCATGATGAGAGAAACTAAAAGATCTGAACACCACTTAACGTGTAGTGGTGAGAAATCTACAGCCAGAAGGTAAAATGCGATTACACTCTTTCTTGATCAGCGCGTTCTCTCCTGAGACCTGGTCTTACAGAGAAGTCGAGGCCCCTCCGAGAGCAAGGGGTAATTTGGAGGTCTTGGCTGGTGTTGGTTCCACTCTGGGGAACCTGCTGTGAAGTTTGGGACCAGAGTATCCTCTGTTCTGTTGGCGGAGACACTATTCATGCGCTTTCTTCCACTGATGTAAGGCAGCCACGGCCTCTCCATGGAGAAATTCTTTCGCTTTTTAGAGAAGGGAGAAGAGAAGACGTGGGAGGACAAGACACAGGCATCCTAAGGAATATTTCCTAAGGAAAAATGGAGAGCAATTACCTGATGATGTACAAATTAAAACTCAGAGATAGTCCATTATTTAGGGATAGACACAATTCGACCACATTCATCCCTTTGATCCGCTGATTAATTGGCAAATACGTGTGGCACTGTTATTGGGCGTGGCACTGTGGACGTTACAGGGAAGTATCTTCAGAGCAGGCCCATCCTGTAGGGAGCATCTGGGTCATCCAGATGCCCATGTGAAGAGAGACCCGAACAAGACGTGTCCAGGCCACGGGGAAACACAGGCAAAGAAGCTGCAGGTGAAGCGAACTCCCTAGGCAGTGCAGTCACGAGACGCCATGGGGACCTGCTCGGAGAGAAGGCGACATTTTGTGGTCCCCGCACATCATTGGTCAGAGTGCAGCCTAAAGCTAGCATAGAGGTGTTCCAGGACCATGGGAGTGTGGGGCAGAGCTGGGGCCTCAGGTTCAGTCCTACAAAGGGCTCTTTCTGTTGAACTTCTTGTCATTCCCATGACTGACCTTTCTTCTCCTTCTGATAATGCTCAGGTGCCAACATTACAGATGCTTTCCTCGTCCAGAGGAAGTATGAACCCAGAGGACCCTTGGTAAGAATTGGGAGGGTGTGTGGAGACTGCTTATACCAACTTTGTTACAGGTGCTGGGAGAGGGGGTACAAGCTGTAAGAGGGTGGGAGCAGATCCGTGTTTTTCTGGCTCTGAGACTATGGGGACGTGGCCCCCTGGATGCAGCAGCAATGACCCTGCTTGAAACTGAGGCGCTGCTCTGGGACGGAACAGAGTAGGGACTAAAGCAAGTGTCCTGCCATGCACTGGCCTGGTGTTCTTGCCTACTTTATCTCATTTGGTCCTCGTGTCAACTCTCATAAGTAGTATGATTGTCTCCATTTTCTGGGGCACTCGGGACATACCAGTTGCCCAGGGTTGTAGAGCTGGAGAGCGGCGGGGCCAGGATCTGAGTTCAGGTCTGTGTTTCCATCTTCAGTGTGTTTATGAATCACATAAGAATCTTGTTAAAATGAAGACTTTGACCTAGTGGGGCTGGGGTGGGGCCTGAGATTCTGCATTTCTGACGGGCAACCAGGTGGCATTGGGATGCAGGTTTGCTGAGCACACTGAGTTGTTGGGCTTTGTGGCATGTTACGTAGCAGCTAGGAGGAGAAAGAGGTGGTGGCAAGGCCCGGGAAGGTGTCTATGGTCCATCAACCCAACACTCTGCTCTTTCCTGCTCCACACCATGTGTTGTGACTTGACCCAGTTTAAGGGCTTACGCCCTGTGCCTTCTCTGCCGCAGGTCAGGTGGCCCCACCTGTGGGCAGACCTTTGTACAAGACAGCCTTTTCTGAATCCGACCTCTGCTTAGTGAGCAGTGCCGAGGCCACACTCACAGCCGGTGGATGGAGCTACTTCCTGAGATGAGGAGGCCCCAGAACATGTCCAGATTTCTTCTTCCTTCCCTAGACCAAGGGCTTGGCAGGGTAATGCCCAGGCAGTACATGAAGTGCTTGGGGCCGGCTTTCCAGACTCCTTGGGCAAGTCGACCTCGCTTTAAGTCGACCCGAGATCTGAAAACCAAAGGGTCCATTGGAGCTGATTATACTATAAAAATATGTTTGCCATCTGATTCTTTTGTCCAGTGAACTTTCCCACCATATTTAAACTGGGGATTGGTTAGCAAAATTTTGATGCAGGTATAACTTTTCAGGAATGCCACGTTACCGGTGCCTGAATACCAAGTTTGGGCGAAGCTGTTATTGGAAGTCCTTGTCGGTCCCCCAGCTCTGGGTTGAGCAGCACATGTCAATTCCCCCTTCTACCTGTCCTTTAGTGGGGAACCTGAGACAATAGTTACAGGGCAATAACCCCTGCATATGAAGGTCATACCTTGATCCTAAGCTCCATGCCCGTTCCTCTTTTTAGATCAATTCTGAATTCTATACCGGCTGGCTAGACCACTGGGGCCAACCTCACTCGACAGTCAAGACTGAAGCGGTAGTGTCCTCCCTCCAGGAAATACTTGCCCATGGGGCGAACGTGAACCTGTGAGTGTTAATTTCTGGAGGGGAGGGCGTCCCCCCATGGCTATCGGCTCACAGTGAAGTACCATCTGTTCTCCTGTTTCCTTGTAGGTACATGTTTATAGGTGGGACCAATTTTGCCTATTGGAATGGTAAGAGCAATTTCACATCTGTTTGTGGAAGCTTGTGCTAAAAGGTTGCTGGTGCTGATTTTGGGGGATCGTGCCTACAGATAATTTTTATCTTCTCTTCTTGTTTGTCTTCTTCTATATTTTCAAATATATAAGAATTGCCTATATAAATTAAGAAATCATTTTTCTTTTTTCAAAAAAATTCTAAGGCCCATAAAGTGTGCATTTAGGAACCTTACTGTTTTAAACCAGGCTGTCTGGGCAGGTCTTGGTCCCAGTCTCTTGCTCACTTGTGCATACATGTTTTGCTGTGGTCTTTTCTTTTTTTCTTTTTTTTGGTGGAAATATAATTCACATATCATAAAATTCATGATTCTCAAGTGTACAATTCAGTGGTATTTAGTATATCACAAAGTTGTGCAACCATTACCACCATCTAACTCCTGAACAGTTTTATCCATTCTCAAGGAAACCCCAAACCCAAGAAATTCCCCACTCTCCCTCCTCCCAGCCCTTGGCAACCACTCGTCTACTCCCTGTCTGTGGATTTGTCTATTCTAGAAATTTCATATCAGTGGAACCATATAATATGTGGTCTTTTGTGTCCCACTTCTTTCATTTAGCATAATCTTTTCAAGGTTCATCCCCATGGTAGCCTATATCAGTACTTCATTCCTTTTTATTGCTGAGTAATATTCCATTGTATAGAGAGACAAGATGTTATTTGTTCACTCATCAGCTGATGGATAGTTGGGTTGTTTCCACTTTTTGGCTATTCTGAACAAGGTATGAACATTATTGTATAAGTATTTGTTTGAATGAACTTCAGGTTTTTTGGGGGGGGGCTCATACCTAGGAGCAGAATTGCTGGGTCACCATGTAACTCTAAGTTGAGGAAACTGCTGTAGTGTTTTCCAAAGTGGCTGCACTGTTTTACATTTCTATATGGTCGTATTTTTTTTGGTAGGAAAAGTTATGACATAATTCTCTTCGTTGCCGTTAATTTTTACAAGGACGTACTATGCTCTGTTGGCCTTTCTCTAAACCTCATTCCCCACCTCTCTTTACACCTATACTTTTCTCTCTGAATCATTAAGGATGCCCTACTGTTGAGTTTTGAAGGGTTAGTTTGGACCCAAATCTCCTAAGATCTTTAATTGTATACCATCTGCCCTTAATGAATTTTCTCCTCAGAACGGCTCCCTTTTGTACAGGGTAGTGCGGGCTAGGAGAAGACTTCATTTACAAGTATTGTTACTATTATTAAAGCTGAGAAATGGAAATATTCAAAAACTCAAATGTCATTGATTGAAAGATAACATGCAAGGTTGGTACGTGAAGTTTTAGACCATCTCTGTATGTCTCTGCCTTCTTGCTGGAAACAGTTAAGACTTTGGGATGCCTTTTTCATTCAGTAGCTAGGAATTCCACCTAGCTGCCATTCATGGAATTCAGACCAATCATCCATTCTAGGAATGAAGGCTGATATATTTGGGAACGTTACTATTCATGATATAATTTTTAAATATCTTATTGTTCTACTTAAAACAATACAATCTTCTTTAAAAAAAAAAAGTTAGATAATATGAAAACTACCGCTGAGAAAAATAGAACTTGTCTTTAATCTTCTCCCTTGCTCCTTCCCCTGCCATAATTAGCAAAAGCCTCTTTTCCACCTCGGTTTTCCCCTTTAGTCCTCATAGCAGTCTCATCTGGGCTGCGGTTACCAGCTCACTTTCCAAATAGGAGAAGCAGGGTACGAAACGTCTGGCTTCCGGGGGGTGGAGCCCGGACCAAACTCAGGCCTTGGGAAGCTGGTCACTGACCTTGGGATAACCCCTTGCAGCCTGAAACCCCTGCACCAGCCCCCAGACCAGCCCCTCTTGTGAATGCCAGGCCTCTCTGACCTGCCGAGTGACCTGTTCTCTTTGGGGAGGTGAGGGAGGGCTGGTCTGCTTCTCAGCAGCTGTTCCTCGGGCCAGCTTCCCCGAGGAGAGCTGTGAGGGAAAAACAGCATGAGCTCATTGCCCATCCTACCTGAGGTCGGTGCCCATGCTTGTGCCAGTGTGTGTGCCACACTCTGTGCCCGTGGGTGTCCCCATCAGTGAGAGGGGCTCCTGTGAGCTCCAGGCTGCCCTATCCATCTCACGCCACGTGGAGAGCTGAGGACGGGTAAGTCTTGCTCTTTGTTTGCCTTCCTACCTCACGCCCCGTGACGTGGAGAAGAGGCTTGGATTAGCAGTTTCTCTAGGACACTGGGGTGGGCTGAAAACATCTGGAGAAAGATTCTGTTGGTAGAAAGAGAGCAAAGGCTTACTTTGCCAGTCCACCCCTGAACCCCTTGGCCAGCATCCCAACCTGGGTACTCTTGGCCTGTCAGGTTTGCTTCCAGAAGTCACACTTGTTCAACTCAACTGGGCAACTGACAGAGCTCCTGTGCAGTCCTGGCTCTGGCAGGACCCTCCGGGCGGCAAGGCCACACCTGCTTTGAAGGTGCACACAGTGCCTAGTGTGCAGGGAGAGAGAGAAGTGAGAGCACAGAGCAACACTGTCACTACCACTTTAGAACTAGAGAAGGGACCGCAAAGGAGAAGGTGAGCTCCTTTGCAAAAGGGGATGTGGTTTTCTTTTTCATTGCCTCTCACAACAAAGGATGTGTTTTATCATCCGTATCCCCAGAGGTGGGTGCACCTGCTGGCAGGCAGCTGTCTCCGGTTATTAAGAAATGGGGAGAAAGTAAAATGACTGAATCGATTTAGTTGGTTTAGGTCTTTCCCAGTGTAGCCTCTGTGCACAGAACTAATGAAAAGGAGCCTTTAGGGGATGACCTGATGCTTGTCCTGGCTCATGCGTCAGTGATCCAGCCACCCGTTGGATCACCCAGGGTGGATCCATCATTTGCGAGCTGTGCAACCATTCGAAGGAATTTGTTGCTAAATCATACGTGACCTGTCAGATCTGGGGCCTCGTTTACTTAAAATTCAGGGTGGATATAAGATCTTTCTAAAATAACTTTATTCTCATGCACTTACCTCACCAGATGCCCCCCGAGTAGCAGAGAAAGGGGTGGCATAGAACCTCGCTATTCCACAGACAGATGCGTCTATGTCACCTGGGAGCCTGTTAGAGATGCAGAGTCTCAGGTCCCACCCCAGAGCTGCTGACTCAGAAGCTCAGGCAGGGTTTAGGAATCTCTGTTAACAAGTGACTGTCGTGCTTGGGTGAATTTTCTAAGTACTGGCAGACGGTCACGGCCCTGTAGTGCACAGTCTCCCACCTGTGAATATCATGCGTGGCAAGGTGGGAGTCCTCTCTTCTAGACGCCGCTGCCTCAGCAGTAATTGCGAGACCATTTGCTTTCCGAGTCTCTCTGTATACACAGCATTGGCATTATTTGTTGCTCTCTGCTGCAGGTTGCGTACCCTGGGAAACAGACTTTTAGATGGCCCAGCAGAGAGTTTATTGAGTTGTGCTCTTAGGAGCACACAAACACCTGGGTGAGAGTGTGGGCAGGAGGGCTGGGCAGAGGGAGACGCTAGGCTGTGATGCGGACTCAAAAGTGGCTCAGCTGATTCTAGACGGAGCTCTCGCTGGGGCTGGGATGGCCCTTTAAGGCAAAGGGACTGAGTTTTTATATCCCCGTATTGGTCAGTTGTTGGATATGGGCTATCTCGTGAGCTATCCAGGTTGTAACTGTCAGCAGGGCAGCCCAGCAGAGGCCAATGACCAGAGAGGGACACATCTGAGAGCTATCAGCAGCCAACACTCCCAGCAGCTGGGGGAACACGTGAGTGCCTTAGTCCTAAAGGGGGATGGGAGAGGCACCCCCCAGCACCCCTTCTAGTCTTGGCAAAGGCCTTAAGGTTATGTTGGAAGCTCTGTGGGTTCATCTGTGTGTGCAGTCATCTCCCACTTTGTTTAGTCTGACAACCCTCAGTTGTTTTCTGCTTCTCCTTGGCCAAACCACCCTTATCTCCACCACTGACCTTTTCTCAGTCACACAGTTCAAGGTCGTAAAAAAGATCACAAGAGTGACTGTCACAGATGTGGGTCATGCCATAAGCCCTGCCGTGATTGGCCACGATGAGCAAGTTTTGTAGAGAGTTTCAGATTCTCTGCTTGTCCCATGGCAGTGATACCTGCTGATGTCACAGCTGTGAGTTCTGCTGACAGTGGATGGGGAGAGTGCTCTGGGGACTCCGAAGTGCTTGGCAAGGGCTACCTGGAGAAAGAAACTAATTTCTCCAAACCTTGCATCCAGGAGGGCACCTCTGTGTCGCTTAACAGTTGGTTCAAATGTGTGTTTTATTTTCTCCCTCCGTAACGCTGAGCCCATGAATCCCAAAGAATTTGTCCCAGGCCAGGGCCTTTAGAAGTAACTAGTGGCACATTTTTGTCTTCTAGGGGCCAATATGCCTTACCAAGCACAGCCCACCAGCTACGACTATGATGCCCCACTGAGTGAGGCAGGGGACCTCACCGAGAAGTATTTTGCTGTGCGAGACGTTATTCGGAAGGTGGGTGCTTTGTACGGGCGGTGGCGCGCTGGTCTCAGACAGAGCCTGCCTTGGTCTCGCTGTGCTCTGTAGGCAACTTCCTAGAGCCTCAGGGTTTCAAAGGACAGAGGAAGGGAGGCCTCAGATAGACTTCACCTTAAGTCTTGGTCCCCACCTGATGAAGACAGCCTGTGAACACGTTAGTCCACGAGTCTATTCATTTGTAAAACTGGACCAACAGCACCTGGTTGGGTTGTAAGGATTAAAAAGAACCTGTGTAACACATCATGTTGTCCAGTAAGTAGTAGCCGTTACTATTATTGATACTAAAGGTAAGAAAATGTGTGTCCATATAAATAGTTAAAATGTGTAGGAGAGAAAACCTGTGGGCGCCGGAAGCAAGGTGCAAATGGGAGCTGTCAGCAGTGCCTCATTCTTTTACCTGGGGCGGCCTTTGCTGTTTCTTCTGGCCTTCTGCCGCCTGGGCTGCTTGGTCCTCATCATGCTCTGACCTTTTGAGGCATCTACAGCACCCAGGTGGGGTTTCCTGTCTCTGCTGTGGGTGAAAAAAAAAAAACCCACAGTTTTTCTGCTCAGTCACCTGAGTTTTGAAGTTAAAAAAACACAGGTTTTTCTGCCTATAAATGGTATGGGTGGTATGGACTATTTTTTTTGTTTGTTTAAGTATGCTACAGTCTCAATTTAAGCCTAAGCCTTAAAATCTATATGATGAAATGCATTAAACATATCGAAAAATATGATCTCTACTTACCTAAGAATTTGTCTAGTTCATTAAACTTTCAAACGTGTGGTTAAAATGTTGCTCATGTTATTTTTTTATTATGGGTTTGATCCCTGCAGAATGTGGAGTGAGGACACCCAAGCTCTCTCTCACATGCCTCGTCTCTTCTGGAGCTCTCTGTTCCTACGTTTATTTATTTCCTTCCTTTATTTGGAGCTTAGCTTTTCAATCCAGCCCTTCTCCTTTTCTAATATAAATCCTCAAGGTCATACATCTCCTTCAAGTTCTGCTATAGCTCCATCTCGTTAGTTTTAATGTGGAATATATTTATTATAGTTTGCTTCTAAACATGCTTATTTTGATTTCTCCTTGACCCTTGAAATGTTCAGAAGTGGGTTTTTTGATTATTAAATAGAAGTATTTGTCTAGTTTGTTGGTTTCTGACATATTTGCATCTGTTAAGAGAACGTAGTCTGTATGAAACTGATCCCTTAAAATTCATTGAACCTGATCTCAGAACCCGTACATACCAGTGTGAATAAATACTCCATGTGTTCTTAAAAAGACTGTAGGTTTTATCCTTGTTGTTTATACTTCTTTTCTACAACAAGGATAAGACCTATATACATGTTCATTAGATTACACTCATCAATGGGCTGTTGATATTTTTGTTATCCTTCCTAATTTTTTGTTAGTTTATTCTGTTACTTATTGAGAGAGTTGCTTACATATTTCTCTTTGTAGTTCTGTCACTTTTTAAATTTTTACTTCTCTTTCACAATGCTTTAATTTCAACTTTTTAATATGTAGATACTTTTTTAATGTGTGCCCTGTAGCTGGATTTTTAAAAAAATCTAGTGTGAGCTTTTTTTCTTTTAACTAGTGCATTTATTCATTCTCATGCATTATAGTTCCGGATACACATCAATTAAATTCAACCGTCTTATTTTATAATAATCAATTTGTTCACCTTTTCTGTTTTGTCTTCCCTTTATTACTTTATTTTGAATTGTTTGAGGTGGGGTTTTTTTTCCCTTATTTTACCTCTTCTCCCCAGCTTGGAGGTTATTCACTATATTTTTATCTTGTTAGTAGTTACCTATTGAAGTATAAAATATGTACCCCCCAAAAAGCACAACTCATAAGTGTATGGCTCAGAAAGTTTTATACAAAGTGAACACACCCCTGTAACCAACACACAGCATCCCTGAAGCCCCCCATTCCTCTTTTGAGTCATTAACCTTCTTCCATCCCCTGAGTTAACCACTGACCTGACCTCTGTCACCACAGGTTAATTTCACTTAAAAAAAAATTTTATATCATTAGATTCACACAGTTTGCACTCCTAGATGTCCAGCTTTCAAAAAAACTTGAGCCCTCAGTTTTAACTTACAATAATTTCAAATTCATCAATATCTTTCCTTCCTCCATACAACCAGAACCCTATTTCACATTCACTCAGTTACATCCCTCCTGACATACATGATATTGTGTCATTCATTTTTGTTCTCTTGAATTTAGATTTCTAAATGCATTCTAGTTCTCTCTTGAAAAAAGAAAAGCCTGTAAAGTATTATTATAATTGTTTCAGACATTATTTGACTTTACCCACATTGTTTATTTATTCATAAATAAGTCTGCAAATACTTAGCAAGTTCCCTCTATATACCAGGGTGGTTTTGGCTGCTTGGTATTATATATACAGGGTCTGACCCAAAGAACGCCCCTGTTGTAGTACACAATATTTTATTACAAAATCATAAGCATGTAATTCTGTAACATAACAATATCACACTCCAGCACACCACATGTCATTTTAGATGAAATGTTCAAATTGAAACTATAAATCATTACACCCATATTACTACCCTACCAACCACACTCAGGCAGGCGTTACTTCTTTCGGACCCTGTATATAGGCCTCCTTGAGAATCAGCTGAAGCTGCAAACAAAGATTTTAAGATGGTGAAAAGCCATGTGGGATGATACCCAGGGCCAGAGCAGTCCATGCAGAATGCAGCCTGGGAAAGTGCATGGCCTTTTTAAGGACTAGCAAGGAGGCCAGTGTGGTTGGAGCCCAGTGAGTGAAGGGGGAGACTAGCAGGAGGCGAAGTCAGAGAGATAATGGGAAACTGACCCCACAGGACCTCAGGGGCCACTGTAGACTGACTGGCTTTTACTCTGAACGAAATGGGAATTCACTGTAGAGCTGAGCTGAGTAGCTGATTACTCAGGTTGCAGTGTTGAGACTACACACTGGGAGGCAGGGCAAGGGCAGAAAAGAAAAACCAATTAGAAGGCTTTTGCAACCACTTAGGTGAGAGAGGGTGTGGCTTCTGAAGGTGATGAGAACTGGTTGTATTCAGACTGTCTTGGGGCTGCTCCCCTACTCTAGTAGTATAAGCAAATTCTCTTGGAGCGCCCAATTCAATAACCTATGATAGATGCACTTAACCTCTAGTCATCCTTTCTGCCTTTTCTTTTTGATATTTTAAGTTTGGAAGAGAGAAATAAACTACTTGTTGGTTCTTTCTTCGAAGACTTTGTAGATGGCCAGTTAGCCGGTTTGCTAAATAGTATTCAAAATATTTACTTGCATCAAGAAAACAGTGAGATCATAAATACCCCCTTTTATAGCTCTACCAGCCTCTTGCCTTCACTAAAGACGTACAGAGCAGAAGCGGTCTCTTCTTTGATCCACTTCTAGAGCTAGTTGAATGGTGGCGGACCATATCTTTCACTGACACAGGCTTCTGGGGATGACAATTTCCCACCAGGCTGCACAAGCCTGTGCCTGGTGGCGAGAGCGCCAGTCGTGTCCTTCTGCATGACTCTCCGAGACATGACAAAACACATGACATTTGCGTTTTCTAAGATATCCTCTTTGGTGTGGGTAAACTCAACCAGACATGGTTAACACTTTGACCTCGAGGGTGAACTGTAAGACTGCAGGGCAGCACCCTTCCTCCACCCTGCCAATGACTAAGGGGCAGTGGTGAGTTTATTTTTGTATGCTTTAGAATGAATTTAAGACTCACTTTTTAAAGAGTTTCCCATCAAAGATAAGAATCCAGCTGGCTTTTTGGAGGCGGGTTATTCTGCCAAAATCAATCACATTAGAGTTGGAGGACCTTGGTAATTGGAGTGGATCTTGGGATTCCTCGAGGTGGTTATTGGAACTAGGAGGTGGAGACTGGGGATGCAAGAATGCCACAGTGATTTTCAATACTTCGGAAGCTTAACGAAGTTTGAAACTTGCCTCAGGACCAGTCAACACAGGCCGATTGATTGTTTTTCTTGTTTTTAGCTGGAATGACATTAGCTCAGTGGGTGGCCACAAGCTATCTCTGACAATCCATGGTGCTGGTGGGAACACAGTGTTTTGTGTCTGGTAATTAAGGATAACAAAGAATATACTTAACGCATGTTAGTCTTTTAAAGCATCACCTGCACTTTTGTGGCACTAATCTTTTTATCTCCTACAGACTTGGCTTTTCTAGTCTTATCATCCAGACTAATTTCTCTAAACTGTCGACCTGCCCAGGAACCCTTCTATGACTTGGCCGCCTATTTTCCTCAAGCCTCATCTTTCAATTCTCCGCTTCTTGTATGTGATCCTCTGGCCTTAAAGTGAAGGTGCATAAACTTCCCTGAAAGGGGCAGTGCTGTCTCTGCCTCCTGGCTTCTGCACATGCTGTTCCTTTTGCCTTTATCCATCCAGAAAGTAAGGACACACCTCAGTTACCTTCTCTTGGGAGTCATCTTTGATCCGTCTTTCTGCAGTTAGTCACACTTTGCTTTCTGCCATGACTTTACAGTATAGAAATCTTGAATACGCTAGTCCTCATAGTGAGTTAATTAACTAGTTCACACACATTTCTCACTCTCCGTTAGGTACAGGGGACCTAATAGGTACAAATTGGTACAGGGGACTTAATATCCCCAGTACCAAACATAGCATCTGACACAAAGTATTTTTTAATAAGACTTTGTTACATGGATGAATGAAAACATTAGAGATTTGGGGGAAAGATCAATGGATTCCACTGGGAAAAGAGCAACTTCCTATATTGAATTTGTCCAGCTAAATAAATAGGATAAGAAGCAATATAATGATTAGTCTGAAAACTATGGTTAAAGCATTTCTCCACAAATTATTATGGTGAAATAAAGGTTCAGAAGTATAGTGTTTTAGTACATTTGTCTATTTCTTTTTCTGCAACATAAATTAGTTGGAAAAAGAGTAGGATTTTGCTATATGATAATAGGTGAAAATAGTTAAAATTATCAAAAAGAAAATGGAGAAGATTGTGGCAGATGGGACAGATGGAGACTTAATATTGATATTATAATGAGTTCATGCCACTGATTTAAAATTCAAGATCCAAATAGATAATTGGGCAAAAGACATAAACAAGTATAGACATTTGATGAAAACTTTGGCATGCACTATGTTAAGAATTATATAAAATACTCATATCATTTGACCTAGTAACCTCTCACTTGGGGCTTTATTCAAAACAAAACTGAAGCAAGGATAATGTTATAACCATGAAGCTGTTCACTGCAACAGTATTTTTATATTAAAAAAGCTTTTATGTTAAAAAGTTTTTGCGGCATGTTTCTGTTTTTAGAATTACGTTTTGGAATTCATAGAAAACACCTTCTGTGGTCATTACAACAGTTAAGGAGGCGAGGCAGAGCGGCAGGAACGACAGTAGACACAGGCCACAAGCCCCAGCTCTGCCCTCGCCTTCCTTAAAATCTTGGGCAAGTTTCCTAATCTCAGAAAATATGATAGCCGTGAGGGCTTTTGGGAGTAGTAAATGAGATGACAAACGTAGTAAATGAGATGGCCCATAAGGGCTCCCTCAAAGTTAGCTGACGATCGGTTGAGTAAAGGTGTCTGTGCAATGACTTCTTCTTCCCAGGTGGCAGAGGAGATTATAGTCCTAGTTACAATGGAATTCACTCCAACTTCAGGAGTTAGCTATGACTCGGTCACTACTATGTACCAGTAAACAGAGGACCTCAGAAAATGAATAATGCTGCTTCCAGGGCCCCTCTGTGGATTTGTGTTTTCTCCCTTTCTTGGCCAGAATGTGGGGTGGGAGAGGAAGGGGTGAGGCGGCTGCCAAAGGAGAAGCAGTGTAGTCTAGACTTCATGGAAAGCTGGGAAGAGGGATCGTAACATCTTGCTCCAAGATCAACAGCATCTCCTTGGCCTCACACATTCATTTTAATATGAATCATGGCGATCATTTTAATATGAGCTTTTAAAAACTTTACAGAAATACAGATTCAAAGAATACTGGAACTACAAAGGGCTTTAATGAAGCTCACAAGACAACAGCCATCCACGCCTGAGAGATTTCAAAGGACCCTGGGAAACAAAAATAGGAGGAGGAGTGCCGACCGAAGAGGAAGTGGGGCGAGGAGACCTCGGTCTCCAGCGATTGTGAAAGGGGTTATAGGGACGGGAAACAGACTGGCCTGAAAGAGCGCTGGAAAACCAGGGTCCTGGAAGTGCCGGTGTGACAAAGGATGGAGATGAAATGGAACTGAAAATAGGAAGGCTAATTAAATGCTATATATTTCCTGTCAGGCCCTCCACTCCTTCACCCCACTTTCAGATAGACTGCCCATCAGGGAAGCATTTTTCTACCAGTCAAAAAAATCAGATTTTGTTTTTTTCCTTTTAAAAAATAAGTGTGCAGCCCCAGAGCAAAGACCCTATATATTACTTCTGACTCCCAGCCAAATCGCTCTAAAACAAACCTTCCCACTGGACAAGCCTTGCTCCTGTGCACGGAGCAGGAATGGTGTAGAAAAGATGATTAGGCAAAAGCTGGCACATTCATTCGCATCACCGTTAAAACTGAATGGACAACCCAGGATGGCCAGATCTGAAAAACCTGCAATGGGAAAGAAAAAGACCAAGATGAAATAAACAGAAAAATAATTTTAAGGGCAATAGAGAATTCAGGAGACAGGAAAGAGCTTAAGCAAAACAAAGCAAACCCTCTCAAATTTATATTCTTTAGAGAGCTTTGAGAAGATATTACATCCATAAAATAAGAATGGGGTGCTTTGAAAAAGGAGCCATTAGAGAACAAGAAAGAGTTATTGGAAATCTCCTAGAAATTAGAACCAGAAGACAGAGATGGAAACTGGAGAGAAAAGATGAGAGAGAGAGAGAGGGGGGGGGGAACAATCCAGGATGTCTAACTTACAAGAAAGGGGGAAAATGGAGGAAAAGAAAATATCAAACCAACAATACAGATGTTTTTTCAAAACAGAGAAGAATATTTGAGTTACCAGCATACTGACTGTAAAAAACATATACTATACCCAAACACATCCATGGAAAATTTTAAAACAGAGAATAAAGCTCCTATAAACTTCCAGAGAGAAAAAGCCGGTTACCTTTAAGAAAACAAGAATGCACTTGGCATGTGGCATGCTGGATGATGAAGGACACCGACTAGTACCTTGACATGTTAAGGAAAGATGATTTTCAACATAGAATTCTATACCCGTCCAAATTATCAACAAAATGTGACGTTTTCAGACATTCAGAGATTCAGGAACTTTACCTTCCATGTACCAGTTCTTAGGAAGTTATCTGAGATACTCCAGTGAAATGATGTAGTCATGAGATCCTAGAAAGAGGAACTAAAAGCAAGAAGACCAAGGGTTCCGCTAGGGGATTTTCTAGGGAGAAAGGGGTGTTTAGAGAAACTTGATGCCATCTTTGGATATTTGGAACAACCGAAAGAAGTGTTAACTTAAAGGCAGACAGGAAAAAATAGAAGGTCAATTAGAAACGTCAGGGGAGGAAAAGAACACAAAAGGCTTAATGAGGCAGAATATACCATGATATACACCACTTAGCTGTGCAGAGAATAATATTTATATAATTATAGTAATGTGATTACTACTGATTGATTTTGCATTTAGAGTCTATATACAGACGAAGGGAAAACTTAAGGCTATAGGACAAATTGTTTTAACTTTAACAATGAGAAAGTATAGCTGATGGTTTGGAGGCAGAAGTAGGGAAGAGAGTTCAGGGAAGAACACAAATAGCCTTGTCTGAAAAAAGTGTAGACACAAAGGATGATCTTAATTGATGGAACTAAGACATAAAGGTATAGGATGCTATTTAAATCTGCAAAGCTAACCAGTAGAGAAACTGAAAATGGTGATAATAACCATGTTGGCAAGAAAGGGAAATATCCAGGATAGGGCGACTGAGCTAAATTCTCATGTAGTGAAGAAATCAATGATATTTTAAATGGATCAAACAAGAAATAGCAGATATGTATATTATTTAGAGGCCAACAGAAGCAAAAATAGGTACCACTGAATGATTTCTAAGTGGTTTCCTCTGAAGAATATAACTAAGAAAATAGTGAGTCAGAAGACTACAGCTTTTCCTTATACCAGTCTTTTATCCTCTTCTTTTTTAAAATTACTTTTAAAAAGGAAGGAAGGGAGGGATGGAGAGAGGAAAGGATCCTGAAAGATCATAATGCAATTTACTTGGAGATGCCAGATGGACATAAACTTTTCTTTTTTTTTTTTTTGAAGATTTTATTTATTTATTTTTAGAGAGGGGAACAGAGGCAGAAAGAGAGGGAGAGAAACATCAATGTGTGGCTGCATCTCATGCGCCCCCTACTGGGGACCTGGTCTGCAACCCAGGCTTGTGCCCCGACTAGGAACAAACCCATGACCGTTTGGTTCTCAGGCCAATGCTCAGTCCACTGAGCTACACCAGCCAGGGCTGGATGGACATAGACTTTTCTAAGACCTAGGACTTCCACTCATATCTTCTGATGCTAATATGCATGTGGATACACATATTAATGTGGTTTATTTTTACTTTATTTTTTAACTTTTAAAAATAATTTCAACTTACATAAAAGTTTCAAGAATAAAAATTATACAAAAAACACTTGTATATTCCTTACCCAGATTCACCCACGTCAACATTTCACTCTATTTGCTTCACCATTTACCCCTCACTTCCCTTCTTGTGTTTTCTAAACCTTCAGAGGTTTATCTCATGACCCTTTACGCCTAAATACTTGAGTGTATGTTTCATGAGAATAGGTAGCAATGTGCTTTTACAGAACCATGACAATTTTAACATTGATACAGAACTTTAAGCTACCAATCAGATTTAGTCTACGAATAATATTTTTCCTTCTCTAGTCCGCCTCCCTGTGGATTCTGAGCCTTTTTCCTTTTCTCTGCCACTCCAGTTTTCTGTCAGCCTCATCCTCTCTACTTGGTTTTGCTCCCCATTTTGAAGTCTGTGTTCTGTAATTACTTGAATGATTCCTGGAGGTTAAAACCCAGACATACACAGACACACACTTACAAGTAAAAACTTAACCAGATCCTGTCTTGGAAGGAAGTCTTTTGTTCCTTTGCCTTTCCAAAACATCACTGGCACTGTTGTTTCAGTTGTTGACCGCCCTTTAGAAAGATGAATTGTATAGATATGTTTCCAAGGGTTTAACAACTGTTTTTCTTTTTTGTCCTTTTTCACTCTGGTTTATAGTTTGAAAAAGTGCCAGAAGGTCCTATCCCTCCGTCTACACCCAAGTTTGCGTATGGGAAAGTTGCTCTGAAAAAGGTAAGAAAAAAATAACAGAAGCGTTGAGAGTGAGGAAATGGAATTTAGCAGTTGGGAGTGAAAGTATTTTGCTGGGGTATCAGCTCATTATTTTTCTGTGAATTTGTTTTCTGTGAGACAGATGGGAGATGATGTTTCTGGGAACATGGGGGCACGAGAGGTGAGAGGACGTGTATGCGTGCTGACAAGGAGAGCAAATTAGCCATGAGGAATAGGGAGGCCTTCTAGATCATTCAAGCCATTTTGGTTCACATATCAGTTATCTAAAGAAATCCCAGAAACCTTTGTGGGAATAACATGCCACCTTATCGTTATGGCTGGTAAGGTTCTTTTTCATAATTCACCTTTATTTTAGGAGGTTCTCAAAAGCCACGGGCATTTTGATAGCTCTTTGTCCTAAATTATACACTCCCATCTCAAAACCATGTGCTAATTTTTGTGGTCTGTAGTCTTCATGGTAAATGAGACATCAGGGAGAAAAGCTAGAAATCAATCATAAATAAAAGTTAAAGACATTTTATTCTAGGAGCAGAGAGAAAGAAGAGAGGTCGCATTTTATAGTCAGGAGTGACGCAAGCCAAAGTCACTTTGTTTTGACCATCTCTGTCTTCAGGTTTTCCCCTTTGATCATCCCTAACTCCTACATGTGTTACTTCATTAGAAAAAAAACAGCGCGAACAGTTGCATATTTCTTACGAATCTTGATATTCTAAAATAGCATCATCAGTTTTTATCTTTAAGCAAAATGCCAAACACGATTGTATGCTTTTTCCATTCATGAAGCCCTTTGATATTATGGTTGGTTGAGTTCTTGTAACTTTTTCCACCTAGTGTCAGATGTGTGTGTTACATTCTACGAAGAACGTGGTTGGTCGCTCTGCCTGATAGGCATCTCTCTTTAGATTAATCAAACTTTAATCACACTTGTAAAGGGAACATCTCCTGCTTCTTCACTGTTACTGCTACTTAAGGAAAAATCGGTATGTTGGGTTTAGAGGGGCGAGGATTTTATTTTTATACAACAGAAAACAACGGCAAGTGCTCCACATTGCTAAACCAAATCTAGCTTGGTGTCAAAAGACATTCTGTTTACCGTGAAGGAAAATTGTGTGAGCAGAAAAGGCTTTTTGTTGTGAACAAAATACTTGCAATTTAATAGGGCAAATGAGCCAATAACTGAATTAAATTTATATAGAACTTAGTTACACAGGGTAAAGCCTTTTACCATGAGTTGCGTTTTTCTGAGTCTGAAGATGCCCACGTGAGCAGCTGAACTGATAAAATTTGCTTAAGATTATTTTCCCTTCCATGGTGCCCATCAGCGAGGTAACCGGGCGGCAAAGTGCCTAGGAATCCCTAACCGGTGTTATTGTCCTGGAAGGTCCTGAGTTTAGAGCCAAACCTATCTGCATATCCTGGCTCTGCCATTGCTCCGGGGAGCTCCTCTGAGCCCCTAACTTGGGGACAGTCCTGCCTTCCTCACTGGGTACTCGTGAGGGTCCAGTGAGGTTTGTGTGTAAAGCCCTGTCTCCCCTGGAGTTTGCTAGGCGCTCAGGGTTGGGTAGCTGTTCTCATTGTCCTTGCACCAGAAGAAGCATCCCGAGTTGCCAGATACATGGTCATTTGGACTGAATATGTGCATTTGTCAACTGGCTGCTATGTACTGGGCACTGGGGGTGAGCACAGTACGAACCCAGCCCTCATGGAGCTGGCAGTCCGGCAGGGGGATACAGCTGGTAAATGATACGAGCACGGTAGACGGGCTGCAGACAAGCTCAGAGAGCACGGTTACTTCACTGCAGGCCGTAGGGGGAGGATTCAGAGGAGGCAGCCTCTGAGCCTTGGGTTTCATTTCTTTTAAGAGCCTTTTCTAGACAGGAGGTTGTATTTGCAAATAAGTATGTTTGAAACCATCAGTTATTTTTAAGACTACCATCAATTATTTTTCATCAAAAGTTAGGGAACTGCTAGAGAAGATTGACGGTGACCGGGGAGCAGTATTGAGTGGAATTTGAACCATTTAAGTTTATTTAGGGGGCTGGTCAAATCTACTAATAACTTTGATAATTTGCAAATGCCAGTCACAACTCTGATGACCAGGAAGGGGTGCACAGTGAGTGAGTGAATGCTGCTTTTGTTTCTTTGCAGTTAAAGACAGTGGAGGAATCTCTGAACATTCTGAGTCCCAAGGGGCCTATAAAAAGCCTTTATCCCTTGACATTTATCCAGGTGAAACAGGTAGGCCTTCAAAGGTAATGCTTTTTTCTACTTGCAAAAATGTGTATTCTGTCCTGCCTTGCAGTGTCATTTCTTAGCACAGGGGCCAAAAAATAGTAAGCAGATAAATCAGACCCCAAGTAATCTAATGGTGGATTTCCAGGCTCTCTTTAGCTTAAGTATTGCACATTCGGTTGATTTTTTCCATATTTTCCCCATTTCTTCTTATTCTCACTCAAATAAGCTGTAGCTCAACCTGTTTTCGACATAATTGTGTACAAGCTATAAATTAAGTGCATTTCTGATCTAATTAACTTTTACCAGGTACCAGTGGAAACACGCTATTTTTAGACTCAAAAATGACAATTTAGTTATTTGTCCTTAGTTAGCTCAAAGGTTTAAGGCCTGTGTTTTTATTACATTAGGTTCATAGAGATTCGTTTCCCTGCTTTTGAAGAGAACAGAAAACAAAGCACATCGTGTGGTGTGTGGGTGTGTGGGTATGTGTTTAATTTCCAGGCACTGCCCTGTGTTTAATTTAAGAGCTTTCCCAACTTTTTGTTTTGGAAAATTTCAAATCTGGAAGAGTTGCAAGAATAGTATAACCAACACCTATATAGCTTCCACCTAGATTCTCCGAGTGAAACAGTGCACTGTGTCACTTGCTTTGTCTTTCTCTGTGTGTATGTCATCAGCTGCTGGTTTGCTTTCTTTACCATTTGAGTTAGTTGTCAACATCATGACACTTCATCCCTAGGTATTACATCTTTTCAGAAGAAGGACAGTATCCTACATGACCACAGTATAGTGATCACACTCAAGAAATTCGACATTGATGCCATCCAGTTATCTAATATACGTTCCATAGTCAGGTATCCTGGTTATTCCAATAATGTCCTTTTATAGCTTAACTTTTTCCATCCAGTTTCCAATCTATGATCCTGCATTTACATTTAGTTGTGTCTCTTTAGTCTCTTTTCGTCTGAAACTGTTCTTAAGTCTCTCTCTCTCTCTCCCTCATGAAATGAACATTTCTGAAAAGTTCAGACCAGTTGTTTGATAGACTGCCGCTCACGGATTACACTCAGTGACAAAAACATTTTTTGGCACAAACACGACAAAGGGTGATGTGTCCTCAGGGTACCCACAAGGTCAGCTTGTCCCTTTGTTACCACATTCAGTTTGATCGCTCAGTTGGGATCTCAGCGCCGTTTTGGGAATGGGACCCTGCTTTCTGTAAAGATTGCCTTTGGGAAAGGTATCTGAACAATAAGGTGATAGAATAATAGCACATACTGAGTGTAACATCTTAGTTTAGTGCATCTTCCGTCCGGTTACTGTTCTTACACATGTCACATTTTACAAGTTTTATGAGAATGTTTTACAAAGGACTATTTTTACACATGTAGAATTTTACAAGAATATTTTATTCCAACAAATCTGGTATGCAATAACAAAAACAAATAATTAAGCTCCCCCACTCCACCTTTTCCATTACCATCGGGTCGAGTTCTCTGTCTAGTTCGCGCACGCACCGGCTGTGTGTGCATGTCTTCATGCGTACAAGAGAATGTGCCTTCCCACCTGGCGGGGCCGGGCAGCACGTTAGGGAAGACACGGACACTAGAGCAGCTGGAGCCCAGGAAGTGAGTTCCAGGTTCACGTGTAGACACTTACAGCCCTGGTTCTTTCTCAGGCTCCTCCTGCTTTCTGACCTTCAACCAAGGCAGTGCTCTTGGACTGGGTGGGGCTCCCTGAGCCCTGGCTGTGTCAGGTCTAGAGCAAGCCCAGAAAATGTTTATTTCAAACGAACCCCATGGAGGGCACAGCCGCAGGGAGTGGGGTGCAGCCCTGGTACATCCCCTACCCCCACCACCTCGGAGGCCTGAGCTACACCTTTGCAGGGAGCATCACGGCTTCCGCTCCCCTCTGGGGGCGCCTTTCGCCAAGGTTTCCTCAGCCTCTGAGTTAAGACTTACCATTTTGGCTACTGGGAAAAAAGCAAGAGCTGAATGGAGACTTGGGGCTCCGGGAGAGAGGTGTCCTGGGCTTGAATGTTCGGTGGCAGCCCCAGTCAGTCCCGTCCTGCAACGCGGGAACATGAGCCAACTTTTTTTTCAGTGCCTCCAAATCCCCTTTCCACTCCCCTGAGGGGCACTGCTTTGCTTTCCGGACCCAAGAAGTAAGGAACGTTTTCTCTGGTCCCTGAAGGATGGTGCTTTGGACTCTTTTCACTGACTCAGGATGTGGTGCAGCTCGCCCTGGCAAAAGCAAGCCCAGGGCAGAAACGCCACTCTCTGAGGCCGTGGGTGCTGTCGCTGCCGAGGCCGACCGCTGGGGGCCTCCCTTTCGGAGCAGGGATACCAGCACCTGAAAGTATTTTCTGACTTAGCAGCAGGTTACGCCCCTGTCTCTCGCTGTCTGCATTTCCCCCTCTCCCCCACTTTAAACAGTTTCCGATTGACTCTTGTTTTGTGTGTTAGAGCAGATTTAGCCCAAGAACCTGGAAAATGTTTCACCAAACATGCTTGGCTTTGTTGTTGTTTGTCTTTTTTGTTTGTTTTGTTTCGTTTTGTTTTTTGAGGTAACGAATATATGTGATAGGATCCCCCTTAATGATCCAGGGCAAATCACTGAACACATTCCAGGGTCCCGTTTGCTCACGTGGGAAAAGGATGTTTGATAAAAGTCTCTGCAGGGTTCCTTGAAGTTTGTTACTGTGGTAGTTACTGCATGATCTAAAAATTGAAGCCAGTTCCCTTCTTTCTAGTTGAATTTTTCCCAGAGGGCTCCCCGAAGCCTTCCATTCCTTATAGTTTTAGAAATGTCACTTTCACACAGATCCAGGGCAAACGGGATCTCTTAAGACAAATAGCAAAAGTGATGAATTTTTCTTCCATCCTCTCCTGACCAGTATTTTGGGTTCGTGCTGTACCGAACCACACTTCCTGAAGACTGTAGCGACCCAACGCCCCTCTCTTCACCCTTCAGCGGTGTTCACGACCGGGCCTATGTCTCTGTGGATGGGGTAAGAACTGTCTCGAAGCTGTGTGTGTCTGACCCAGCGTGGGGGGGTGTGGTCTGCACTTCGTTGCACACATTCGAGACCTTTGTCCACCTTTCAACCTCAGGCTCTGCCTCTTCTTCTGTTGTCCTATAGCTGTCCCTATCATTGCTGACATGGCCTCACCCAGGCTCCATCGGCCTGAACCCCCCCGCCCCCCATCTCAACCTGGAGGGCCATGCTCAAGGCCCCACCCTCTCAGGAACTCTTCTGGTCTCCCCAATGCAAGGCCAGCCTTTGTGACTGACCACCGCATGTCACCCATGTCTTCTGTGCTCCTTGAGGAAAGGGTCCATTTCATACATGCCAGAGTGGCGATTCGATTAAGAAAAGTTATATTCTGAAGGATTGTTCATGATAGCTGCAGCTAAAATCCACAAAGAACTTGGTTTCATAACAGAGTAAAGATACATTCCTCTCACTGAAATATTCATGGGAAAGAACACATGAAGAGATATTCCTACGAAAATTGGTTCAGAAAATTTTAAATTAAAATAGTCCCATTCTGTTGTCCTCAGCAGCTTTATTTTCAACGGGAACAAGTTCCTGTGACATTATGTGTGTACTGATGGCAATTGTTTCTTGGATTTTGAGTGAGCAATTATGTTAGTGAATTATGTTCAGCAACATTTTTTTTAATCTCATTTTTTAAAATTAAGAATATATTGCTGTTAAATTGCCCATTGTTTTCCTTCATTCTATTATATAATTTTTGTGGTTAATGCATTATATCAGGTATTTTGATGTGAGAATACTCCACCTAACTCTCTGATTTTTATCTCGCTTATCTGATTTTATCTCTGCTCATCATTTTGTTTAGAAGCTTTTTTTTTTTTTTATGACTGCCTTTTGTGCTATGAGAACACCAAGAGGTTCCTATGATTGGAATCCTCCCCTGGAATTTTTTGCCTCTATTCCCTTCCTCTTAAAAATAGACACAGCCCTGGCTGATGTGGCTCAGTGGATTGAGCGCTGGCCTGCAAACCAAAGAGTTGTTGGTTCGATTCCCAGTCAGGGCACATGCCTGGGTTGCAGACCAGGCTCCCAGCAGGGGCCGAGTGAGAGGCAACCACACATTGATATCTTTCTCTCTCTCTCTCTCTCTTTCTCCCTCCCTTCCCCTCTCTCTAAAAATAAATAAATTATTTTTTAAAAAAATAGACACACAGCAGTCCTGACCGGGTAGATCAGTTGGTTAGAGTGTCATCCCAACACACCAAAGTTGCAAGTTCCATTCCCAGTCTGGGCCCATACAAGAAGCAACCACTGAGTGCATAAATAAATGGAACAACAAATCGATGTTTCTCTCTCTCTCCCTTCCTCTCTCTAAAATCAATTTTAAAAAGTAGACACGGAGCAAAACCTTCCAGAGCAGAGGAAACCTAGACCTTTCCTTACTCAGAGCCGTGTCTGGTGACTTTCCTGTTTAGAAAGCCGACAACTGGGACTAAGGAGCCATCAAAGCATTTCCTCCCAAGTCTGGAGACACTTCAAGGGGGGAAAACGAGTGCCGAATTAACCGAGCAAACTGCCTCTCTGCTGATCTTCCCACCTTAGGTGTTTCTCATTTGACATTGAACCCACAGGTCCCCCAGGGAATCCTTGACCGCAGCAATGTGATCACTCTGAACATAACAGGGAGAGCTGGAGCCACTCTGGATCTTCTGGTGGAGAATATGGGACGCGTGAACTATGGCCATTTCATGAATGATTATAAGGTAGGACCAGCTTCGCTGTTAGGAGTGAGGTTCAAAGGTTGGCAGGACAGTGCCTAAGCCATCCAAGGAACTTTTTGTAAATCTATTTTAAAATGCTCACACAAACACTTTTTTCCCCTGCAGCCCTGTGAACATAGAAGCCATTCTTAAAAAGACACACACATTGCCTAATTTGATGAGTGAACCTGCCCTGATTTGTTTTGCAACCTAGAAGTTGGGTTATTTTGAAGATCTTATTTCCTCTGCAGATGATGAGAAAGCTGAGCTTTGCAGACAGAGCTCTTCCCTTATGTTTGAGTTCAGTCATCCTGCAGAAAGAAACAGAAGAAGGAAACCACCCCACTGTGCTCTACCTTTGCTTATAAAACCCACCTAGCTCTCAAAAGGCACCCCGTTGCCAACGAAGCCAGCCTAGCGTTGAGCCTGCTGTATTTTCTGGGTATGCATGATCCGTGACAAACCCTTAGCTGTACAAAGCCTTGGGGCACTGCCTCTCTGCCTTGGTCAGTTACTCTGCGCCCAGGTGTCTAGTCCAACTATGTTTTTCTCAAATGTATCTTTAGGGCATTACTCCACAAAGATTTGTTAAACTCATACTCCGTGCGAGTTGCTCTGTGAGGTGCTTCGGGTGATGGAAAGATGTAGAGATAGCTAAGCTCGGCTACCATGCCATCTGCTAGAGGACAGGAGGCTGCACTGAAGGAATGGGCACCACCTGGTCTAGGACAGGACAGACGTCTGGGCTATTTCCTGACCCTCTGCATAGCAACTCCAAGGGGAGGCAATTATGGCCTCGGAACGGTGGTGCCAGAGCTATTCCCTGAATAGACATGTCCCCGTCACAGGCAGTAATTGGTGGCCTTCCTGCCTGGTTCTCACCCTGGAGTGACGGGGATGCTTATGTAGTCTCTGGGTACCCAGTACCCGTCAGAGAGCCTGGCACACAAATTCCTGGTTAATGTTTATTGAACTACTCAAGGGGCAGTTGAGGCTTGGTATTGAGAGATGTCCTGAAGACAAATTTGGGCTCTCACCAGGAATGGGGGGGTTCTCCCACATAAAAGGCCAAGAAGGGGAAGTTAGATGAGCTGTGAGCATGGGCTCCAAAGTGGTGGCCAGTGCCATGGACACCTACCCCCGCCCCTTGATGGACAAATAGAGCAACTTCAGGGTACACATCCAAGCTTCACCACCACCATCACTGCTCTTCATGAACCTTTACAGATTCAGCAGCCCCCTTATCCATCATCTCACATTCCACAATTTCAGTTACCCAGAGTCAACCATGGCCCGAAAACATTAAATGGAAAGTTCCAGAAGCAAGTCCAGTTTTAAATTGCATGCCGTTCTGAGTAGTGTGATGGAATCTCATACCGTCCCGCTCCATCCCGCCTGGAACGTGAATTGTCCCTTTGTCCAGCATCTCCACACTGTACACCCTACAGCTCGTCAGTCACTTAGTAGCTGTCTCAGTTAGCAGATCAACTGTCACAGTATCACTGTGCTTGTGTTCATGTAACCCTCATTTTGCTTAATAATGACCCCAGAGCACAAAAGTATCGATGTGGACAATTTGGCTGTGCCAAAGAGAAGCCATAAAGTGCTTCCTTTAACTGGAAAGGCATGTGCACGTATGTATCGGGAAAAACATAGTATATATTGGTACTACTCGCAGTTTCAGGCATCCACCGGGGGTCTTAGAACAAATGCCCCATGGATAAGGGGAGACTACTGTATCACAGTATTCTCTTACACACATCTCATTCCGTCCTAACAAGAGGCTGGTAGACTCCTGCGTGATCATCCTTGTGAGCGCTTCTGAGGAGCTTAAGGTCAAGACCTCCTTGCTCCAGGTTGTTTGTCAGGGGTGGAGTTTGCCCCTCCCTCCGCCTACCCGGAGGTGAATGTCCTTTCACATTCTTTAAACTCCATCTTATATTCCATTTGAGCAGTGGTTCTGAATCAAACACTGACGAGTGGGGATTTGGAGTTAAAAGCTCTAGTGGCTCAGCCTCCCTTTCTGTAGAGGCAGAACTCTGGGCCTTTTGTGGGGACCTCCTGGTCTTCAAAGGAGAGAGAAAGCCGTGGTTTGGGAAATGCTCCCCTTCCCAGGGAGATGTGATTCTTCCTAAGTCAGGTCTGTGTCACTCGGATGTACTTACTGTTTGAGTCTCGTTTATTGCTGGTGTTTCACTTCCCAGCTTGCTTTTCCCAGGAAGTCAGGGCTGGAACGCAGAGATGCCCAAAGCCTTTTCCTCCCCAGCCCAGCTCATTGCTCTGTTTCTCCTTTGCAGGGCCTGATTTCTAACCTGACCCTCAACTCCAGTATCCTCACGGACTGGATGATCTTCCCGCTGGACACCGAGGATGCAGTGCGCCACCTGGGGGGCTGGAATGGCAATGACGAGAACTGCCACGGTAAAGCCTGTGTCCCAGGCTCATCGAACTACACAGCCCCGGCCTTCTATGTGGGCAACTTCTCTATTCCCAGTGAAGTCCCAGACCTGCCCGAGGACACCTTCATCCAGTTTCCTGGATGGACCAAGGTATGTGTCTCCATAGAAAGTGTTTAAATTCAAGCCTCAAACGTCTGGTGTTTAGTGTTTGAGAAAGAATCAAAAAGAGTTGTTAATTAGGTGCCATGCAGCAGTTTTGGAGGTCGAGGGTTTTCGGTGTTAGTTTACCCCTTTCCTTGGGAGCAGGGCCACAGCAGGTCTTCAGGGATTCAATGGCCAACTTGGAGGTGGCACTATTACCCTATTTTCATTGACAACTTCCTTTAGCAAATGATGGCTTTTCTGTTTCCTCTAAGAAAACTCATGGCCCCTTTGGGTACTGAGTATGAGGGACGCTTGCTCATTATTCTGAAGAAAGTGTGGCCCAGGCAAAGGGGCAACTGTCTGGGAGAGCCTGCTTGTCCTTTGTCTGTGCCTATCTTCACGCTAGCATAACACCCCCACCTTCCTACAGCGCTGTGCCCCGGGAGCACCCACTGTTGTCTGTATGATTCTCAACTCTTTTTTAGCTAGCCATTCTTCTTTATTCTTCAAAGACATCAGCATGTCTTCCTTCACTGTCATTTTCCCCATTCAAGTCCTCTTTTCATCTCAGATGACCCTACCATCGCTCAGTTACTCATTCAACAGAGCTCTTTTCAGTGGCTACTGTATGTCAAACTTTGTGCTGAGCACTCAGGATATAATACAATAATACAGGGTGGGGCACAAGGAGGTTTACAGTTGCGAGTACGGAAAACACAGAGCTTATTTTTGTATTACTATTTATTAGTATTGTATTATTTCCCATACACACAACCGTAAACCTCCTTGTGCCCCACCCTGTATGTAAAACCAGGTATGCCCTTGCCCTCATGGAACTTACAGTCTAGGTGAGGAGCAAGACCAAATCACGTAATAACCCAAGTGAAGCGGCAAAACTGTAGCTGCAATGGACACTAAGAAGCGATATTGAGAGCTGATAATAATCGGGGCATTGGTCCTGGTCAGGGAAGCCAGGGAAACCTTACTTGGGGAAGTGACGCTTGACAGAGATGAAGGGTGAGTAAGAACTAACGTGGCGAAAAGGGAAGGGGACGTGTTGCAGGCAGAACAGA
Source organism: Mormoops blainvillei (assembly GCA_004026545.1). NCBI lineage: Eukaryota > Metazoa > Chordata > Mammalia > Chiroptera > Mormoopidae > Mormoops > Mormoops blainvillei. Next base: position 90,269 of record PVJD01004040.1, on the reverse strand, counting down.
AAACCCGTGCAAAGGCTCTGTGTTTAGAGGGGGAAACGACGAATGTGAGGAAGGACTCAAATGTATGAAGCACAGAGAAAAGGGAATGTGGTTCAGAGAAGAGGCAAGAAAGTGGGTAGAGGCCAGATTGGAATAGGCCAATTACATCACATTAAAGTTTTGTCCTTATTGTTGAGAGCCACTGAAGCAGGAGAGTGACATGACATGATTATGATGTGACAAGCGTCTCCGACCCCAGTCTCCAGAATGGGCTGGGTGAGGGTACTGTGTGAATTCAGGGAAACTGTCCGGGAGGTTGGATCATAGTCTCCTTGAGAGACTGGGATGGTGGTAGCCAAGGTGGACAGGATATCAACTATTCAGGAGATGTTTGCAGTTAAATCAATAAGATGTAATGATGGATTGGATGTGGGGGTTTAAAGAAACGGACATATCCCAGATGACTCTTAGGTTCCAGGCTTGCTGCTGGACAGATGGTACTATTTACCAAAAGAGGACATTTCAGAAGGCTTGGGCTGGGACAGCGAGATCACAAGTTTGGATTTGGACAAACTGCATTTGAGAAGCCTTGGGGAATATCCCTGAGCAGATACTGAAGCAGGGCTGTTGGATCTATGGGCTGGGATCTGGGCTGGAAATACACAGACAAGTTTATTTGCATATGAGTGGTCATTGAAGGTATGGGATGGAGGAGGTCCTCTGAAAAGAGGATGCAAAAGGAGAAAAGAGGATCTAAGGCTGATTTTTGAGAGACACAGATGTGACAGAGAGTGAGGAGGAGAGACCAAAGAAGCAGGAGGAAGGCGGGCATTTATGCTGCCTAGGGAACGAGTGAAATGAAGACAGAAGCACTTGTGCTGGATCAGCGACAAGGAGGTCCCTGGGACCCTCAGTAAGGGCTATGCCAGTGGAGTGAAGCTTCTGCAAGCCAGGCTGCATGCCCTGGAGGAGTGTAGGGTGAGAAAATCAACATGTGAACATAAGCATGGGTATTTGAACATAGACATTCCTTTTGAAAAGTTTGACTCTGAAAAAGAAAAAGAAAAGAATATGTTAGTAGCTGGGAGGGGGAGGGCAAAACATGCGCATGGATTATGTGTAATAAATGCCCTTTTGTACTTTTTGCTTCTTAAATGTTTATGGAAATATAGTTTCATTATCACTCTGTTTGAATATTTTCTAACTTTCCTTATTACCTCTTTTTTGATGCATAGATTATTTAGAAATGCATTGTTTAATTTTCATATATTTGTGGGGGGTTTTTTAGCACACTTATTTTTATTAATTTCTCATTTAATTCCCATATAAAACTCTAGGAGAAGGAGAAAAATCGTTATGACCTTAGGTTAGACAAAGGCGTCTTAGATGTAACACCTAAAGCATGATCCTTAAAAGGGAAAATTAGTAAATCAGGCTTCATTAAAATTAAAAATGTTTCCACTTCAAAAGAAACCATTAAGAAAATAAAAATCCAAGCCACAGACGGGGAAAAATAATTTTCAAATCATATGTCAAACAAAGGACTTGTTTCTAGAATATATAAAGAATTCTCACAACTCGGTAATGGGAAGACAAACAACCCAAAGAAAAAATGGGCAAAAGAGTTGAATAGACATTTCACCAAAGAAGCTATGCAAATGACTGATAAGCACATGAAAAGATGATTCACAGCCGACATCATTAATCATCAGGGAAGTGCAAATCAAAACCACAATGAATTACAACTTCACACCCCCTAGAATGGCTATAATAACAAAAGATGGACGATAACAAATGCTGGCTAGGGTGATGGGAACCCCCTACATTGTTTGTGGGAATGTAAGATGGAACACAATTTGAAAGTCTCTTGAAGTATTAAACATAGAATTACCGTGGGACTCAGCAGTTCCACTCCTAGGTATGTATTCAAGAGATAAAAACATGTCCACCCAAAGACTTAAATGTGACTATTCATTAGCAGCATTATTCCTAATAACCAAAATCTGGAAAAAAATTCAGATGTGCACCAACTAATGAATGGATAAATAATGTGTCCCATATCATGGAATAGTACTCTGTGCTACAAAGGAACAGACTACTGATACATGCTACCACATGGATAAATCCGAAAAATATTCGGCTAAGTAAAAGAAGCCAGACATAAAAGACCACATATTATAAGATTTATTTATATGAAATGTTCAGAAAAGGCAAATCTGTAGAGACAGGGAGTAGAGGAATGGTTGCCAGAGGCTCATGGTGTGGAAGGAGTGAGTGCATAGGTATGGGGTTTCTTTGGAGGGTGATGGAAATGTTCCAGAATGAAATTGTGCTGATGGTTCCACAGTCTTCTTGAATTTATTGAGAATTGTTTTAGGACCCAGCAAGCATATGGTATATTTTGGTGCGCATACCTCTAGAATTTTAAGGTCTAACATCCTCTCTCTGGCCACGTGTTTCTATCCCCCAAAGTCTCCTGCCTCCCAAGCCTGTCGTTGGATCTTACTGATGACGTGAAACTCTCCAGCATTAAGGCTGTCGTTCCTCCCTATGCAGCCTAGACATCACCACTATCCTTTGTTAAGAGCCGTCAACCATGGGCCTCCTTGCCCTTCTCCTCGGTCTTCTTGCTCATCCTCCATCTTTGGTGGGTCTACCATTGGCCTTTGCTGGTTCACCAATAGCTGGGGACTGCTAGGGGACCTCTCCAACACATTCATCAGGGCCTCAATCCTCTCACTGTCCCATCCTCTGGAAGCCCCAACCTTGCCCAGGAGTCCCTGGTCTGTCTCTTCCCCCTTCCTCAGGAGCCCTTTCTAACCTTCACTGCTCTCCTTAGGCCAGTTTATTCTTCCTCCCACCACCTCCACTGAGGACTCACCCTCTTTGACTGTTATCAGGTGTAACTCCTTTGTTCCCTCTGCTTCCTGTCAGACTTATCTCTCTACCTCTACCTCACTTCCTGCCCAGTGGCCTCTAGGAGGAAGTCTAAACTCTGAATCCCCTCCCCACCATCTTCCTCCAGGCCAAGATCCTATTCTCTTACTTTCCTCCTGCGCGTGTCAACCTTTCCATCTTCTCTGCCAGCTCCTGTGTTGCAGCCAAGAAGTGATATCGGGGGTCTCTGTGACCTAACCACAAAGGAAAGCCGCCCCTGGATGTTCCCACTCTAGCTTGTTCTTATTCCCTTGAGCCCTCTTTCTCCCCCCTCCTCCCTTTTCCCTGTCTCTGCCTCGGTGCGCTGCAGGGTCTTCTATTTCCCTTGTTCATGCTTTTTCATTCTCTCACCCTGCCCACCTAGCCATTGCATATTCACCTGTCAAGGCTGACACTGACTCCTGTAGGAAACCTTCCTAGACCTTTAGACCAGGAAAGGACTGGTCCTGTCCTCCTTCAGGCCCCTCTGCGCCCCACCTGGACTCAGCACCATGAGGCTTTACCACACTTAGGTTGCCACCTTGGTTCTAGCCACTGGGTCATAAGCTTCATGAGGGGCATTTTTTAAGGGCCCAGCTTTTTCACCGTCCTGCCCTCCTCCTGGGCCTGGGTGCTCTGTAAATGCTCTCCAGCAAACAGGTGCACCAATGCCTGTGCTGCTGAGCCCTGGGAAGAAAGCAGATGGGAGTGCCGAGGGCCTGTACTGGGTACCATGGATAATACATGGCCAAGGCATATGAGAAGACCCAAACACAAATCATTGCTCACCGAGGGGTATCAATTTAGTGCCTCAACAGAAGGAGCTTTCCAGAAATGCAAAGCAGAAAGAGAACACGTCTGTTACAGGAATTATCAGAAGGGCTGAGTGGCTCAGACAGAGCTTGAAACAGACCTGAAGGATGGAAGGTCCTTCATCAGAATCAGAGGGAGTTTTGTCAGGGAAGGAGTTTCAGGTGGGAGAATAGTAGAAGCAAAGGGACAGAAATGGAAAAACAGGGGACATTTGGGAGGTCAGAGGAGGTTCACCTTGGCCAGATCAAAAAGGTGTCAGACCAAGAGTTACAGAGTCAGGCTCTGCTCAAGCACTTTAGAGACACTATCTCCATAATTATCAAGAGTGGCACATGTGGTAGGATGCTGTGTCATTATCTCCAGTTTGTAGATGAGCAGATAGAGGCTCAGAGAGCTGAGCTTCTAGTATGACATGTGGAAGTAGGTAATGGAACAGCTCCCTGAGCCCCAGGTCCCCAGGCCTATCTGACTTGAAGACCAATGGGAAAAGACGGAAAGGCAGGCAGCATTGAACAAGGCCTCAGAGGCCAATGAGGAGCTTGGGCTAATTATCCAGGCAGGAGCTCTTGACTGATTTCATCAGTCTGATGCATGGTCTGCACCTTCATACCTGAAAAGCGCATATACTCAATGCTTGTGACTGTGTCAGAGGGTCCAGAACTCCAAAAGTCCATCTAATCCATATGACCACTCAAAAACTGGGACATACACGTTCACAAAAGGCATTATCCAAAAGGATTTCAGGTTAAGATGGAGGTGTAGGTAGACATGCTTTTCGTCCTTGCACAACCACAAGAAGAATTACAGCTAACCTCAAAACAAATAACACCCAGAACTGCCAGAAAACTGAACTGTATGGAAGTCCGACAACCAAGGATTTAAAGAAGCCACATTCATCCAGACGGGTAAGAGGGGAAGAGATATGGAGTCGGGTGGAGAGGCGAGGAGACGCAGTTTGACATGGAGAGGCAGTGGCGGTGGCAAAACAGTTGGTCCCACATTCATGTGTGGTGGATAAAAATCAGGAGGGATACCTTGGGAGAGAGTGATCCCAGCGCCAAGCCAGATGGCACAGCCCAGCGTTCCAACCCTGGGAAGATAAAACCCCATAACTTCTGGCTGTAAAAACCAGTGGCTGTTGGGGCAGAGGAAGAAACTGTCAGTTCTCAGGAGAGTCTATTTAAAGGGCCCACGTGGACTTAGAACATATGCAAACCCACCCATTCTGGCATTCACCACCAGGGCAACAGCTGGAAGGATGCCAGTCTCACAAGGGAAGTGGGTGAAGTGCTGGGCAAATTTCTAGAATCAAGGCAGTGGCATTGTCCTTTCTCTGAGCTCTCCCCACACACAGAGCCACAAAGCAGTGAAACCCATTGCCCTGCCCTAATGAATACCTAAGGCTCCACCCCATACTACTTAACAGGTGCAATAAGACAGGGAGTCAAAGCTCCTCTACCTAATACACAGAGACAAACACAGGGAGGCTGCCAAATTGGGGAGACAAAGAAATATAGCCCAAATGAAAGAACAGAACAAAACCCCAGAAAAAGAACTAAATGAAATTGGAGATAGTCAATCTATCAGATGGAGAATTCAAAACACTGGTGATAAGGATGCTCAGAGAACTCACTGAGTATGGCAACAACATAAAGAAAGAAATGAAGGTTACACTAAGTGAAATAAAAACCCACAGGGAACCAATAGTGAAGTGAAGGAAGCCAGGAATCAAATCAACTATTTGGAACATAAAGAAGAAATAAACATTCAAGCAGAACAGAAAGAAGAAACAAGAATTCAAAAAAATGAGGAGAGTATAATACTGGGACAACTCCAGGCATGCCAACATCTGAATCAAAGGGATGCCAGAAGGAGAAGAGGAATAGCAAGAAATTGAAAACTTAGTTGAAAAAATAATGAAAGAAAACTTCCATAATTTGGTGAGGGAAATAGACATATAAGTCCAGGAAGCAGAGAGAGCCCTAAACAAGTTGGACCCAAAGAGGACCACACCAAGACATATCATAATTAAAATGTAAAGGTTAAAGATAAAGAAAGACCCAGCTGGTATAGTTCAGTGGATTGAGCGTCAGCCTGCGAACCAAAGCATTGCCAGTTCGATTCCCCAGTCAGGACACATGCCGGGGTTGTGGACAAGGTCCCCAGGAGGGGATGCTTGAGAGGCAACCACATTTTGATGTTTCTCTCCCTGTCCTTCTCCCTTCCCCTCTGTCGAAAAATAAAATAAATAAAATCTTTAAAAAAAAATAAAGAGAGAATCTTAAAAGCAGCAAGAGAAAAGCAGAGAGTTACCTACAAAGGAGTTCCCATGAGACTATCAGCAGATTTATCAAAAGAAACTTTGCAGTCAAGAAGGGACTGGCAAGAAGTATTCAAAGTGATAATAAACAAGGACCTACAGCCAAGATTACTCTATCCAGCAAAACTATCATTTAGAATGGAAGGACAGATAAAGTGCTTCCCAGACAAGGTAAAACTAAAGGAGTTCATCATCACCTAACCATTATTACATGAAATGTTAAAGGGATTTATGTAAGAAAAAGAAGATCAAAACTATGAACATTAAAATGAAAACAAACTCCAACTATCAACAACTGAATCTTAAAAAAAACAACAACTAAGCAAACAGCTAGAACAGGAACAGAATCATAGATATGAAGGTCATTTGGAGGGTTATCAGCTGAAGGGGGAAGGGGGAGAATGGGGGAGAAGGTGCAGGGATTATGAAGCAAAATAGACAAGGGGATGTGAAGAACAGTACAGGAAACGGAGAAGCCGAAGAACTTCCATGCGCGACCCATGGTGGGGCGGTGGGGGTGGGGGCGGGGATTGCTGGAAGGAAGGGAGTTACCAGGTGGAGCAGAGCAAAAGAGGAAAATTGGGACAACTGTAATAGCATAATCAATGAAATATACTTTATTTTATTTATTTCTTTATTTATTTGAGAGAGGGGAAGGGAGAGAGAAAAACATCAATGTGTGAGAGAAACATCAAATAGTTGGCTCTCACATGCCCCCACCTGAGGACCTGGCCCACACCCAGGCCTATGCCCTGACTGGGAATCAAACCGGCAGTTTTTCGGTTTACAGGCTGGCACTCAATCCACTGAGCCACACCAGCCAGGGCTCAAGAAAATATACTTTTAAAAGATGACCAAAGCGGGGAAACCCAAATGTCCTACAACTGATGAGTGAATAGACAAAATGTGGTATCTCCATATGGAATATCATTCGGCAATAAAAAGAACTGAGGTACTAATACACGGTACAACACGGATGAGCTTTGAAAACATGTAACATTCAAAAAATGAAAGAAACCAGTTACAAACCACACATATGGTGTGATTCCATTTATATGAAATGCCCAGAATTGGCAAATATATAGGTACAGGAAGATTAGTGGTTGCCTAGGGAAGGGAAATGGGAGAAGGGGAGGGCGGGGTGGAGGAATGGGGAATCAACGCCAAAGGGCGCAGGGTTTCTTTTTGGAGTGATGAAAACATTCTAGAATGGATTGTGGTGACAGTTACATAGCTCAGCAGTATCCTAAAAACCACTGAACTCTACCATTTAAATGAGTGAATTGCATGGATGTGAATTTTACCTCAAGAAAGCTTTACCCATGTGTGAACGCACACGCCCACCCACAGGATTTGCAGATCTCAGTTGTGTGGGTCTTGAGATGAGAGGTGGCCCCGCAAGGTTCCTGGCTCTGGCCTCCTGGCTTACACAATTCACTTGCTATAAAGAAACTACCGTATCTTGCCGTGTATAGTGTGCACCCCCGTTTTTGGCCCAAGTTTTCAGGAAAAAAATCTTTTGTTTTAACTTTTTAAAATCAATCAATTATTTATTTATTTATTATAAAGGAATTTTAGCATTTATTTTTGAACACATTATGGTACAAGATAATTACAAAACACAAGGACAGATACAAGGTATTTCAGGTACTACCTGTGTGTAATGTGCATCCTTATTTTTCCCTCAAAATTTTGGGCAAACGGTGCACATTATACACGGCGAAATACGGTTCTTTGAGTTGGTGAATGAAGTCACTGCAAAGAGTGATTCATGAGATAAAAAGTCACTTCTGATTACTTTGGCTTTATTTGAGTCAGATGCGGCTTTCTGGTTAAACGTCTGAACGTGAGCTGGGATTTCAGTGGAAAGCGATCGGGCATGTTTTGCTGTCTCCAGACACCCCGGCCAGCGTGTGTCTGCCCAGAACTCCTGTCCGACTACAGTCTCCCTAAGATAGGCAGTGCTTTATCTGTGTTATACCAATGCAGTGACATTTAGACCGTTTGTCCCTCCTTCAGAGCGGTGCAGACAAACCTCATATTAATATCCTCTGCAGCCTTCCTGCATTTTTTAGCCACTTGTAGGTTTTGGTGTATAACAGAGAATGTCCAACTTTTCCTCGACCAGAATTATGCTTTTAATTCAGAATCGAAATAGAATACTGACTAAAAGCAGTTTTATTTTTTAAAGGCAAACATTACCTCTTTCAAGATATAAAAAGGAAATCATGAACCAAAGAATTTTTAATAAAGGGCTGGCGAAATTCCCTTTGTCACCAGTCCTATCCTGAGGCCTGGTCACTAAGTGATTAGAGGGTTGGAACTTTCAGCCCCACCCTCACCCCAACCTCTAGGGTAGTGTTGGGATGGGGGGCTGGAGACACAGCTCTAGAAAAACTCTAGAACAAGGAGACTGGGAGAGCTTTGGGCCAGTGAACCGCCAGGTGCTGAGAAGTGCACCCGAAGGGGTCAGAAGCCCCACAGCCCGCCCCAACTCCTTGCCTATGCATCTCTTCCATCTGGCCATTCCTGAGTTGTATCCTTTATAATAAACTCATAAATATAAGTAAAATATTTTCCTGAGTCCTGTGAGCCATTTTGGCAAATTATTAAACCTAAGACGGGGCTTTGGGGAACCCGCAACATATATAGCACATTGCTCAGAAGCACAGGTGGCTTGAGGTTTGCAAAGTGGCATCTGAGTGGGGGCAGCCTTGGGGGACTGAGCCCTTTAACTTGCGGGATCTGACTCATAGTTAGGTAGATGGTGTCAGAACCAAGTTGTTGGACTCCCAGTTGGTGTCAAAGAATTGAGAACTGATCAAAGTCAAAGAAAACATCGCAGAGAGAGTGGGGTAGCAAACGCAGTGGAGAAGGTGGTTTTGTGGCCTCATGTACCAAGGAATTTGGATATGACCTGGAAAACTTTGTAGAACTGGGGAGGTTTTAAGCTTAAAGTGTTGTGAATGGATGTGGCAACAGTGTGTCAAATGTACCGGGAGAATTATTCGATGGCTGACTGCTGCGTATGTAAACACCATAAACAAAAGCGGTGCTAGTAGGGAAACATCACATTTATATTCCTAATTGTTACTATATTAATCCTGCAAGAAATCATGGACTTGGGTGGTGGTAGATGGAGAGAAGTACAAGATCTGTATTGAAAAGAAAAGGCAGCCCTGGCCCGGTAGCTCGGTTGGTTAGAGTGCTGTCCTAGTGCTCCAGGTTTGAGGGTTCGGTCCCCAGTCGGGGTGCATTCAGGAGTCAACCAATGAATGGGTTGCGCAATGAATTAATGTTTCTTTCTCTCTCTCTCCCTCTCTACCTTTCATCAATAGATAAAGCTTTAAAAAAGGCGCCCGGGCTGGTGTACCTCAGTGGATTGAGTGCTGGCCTGCGAACCAAAAGGTTGCTGGTTCGATTCCCAGCCAGAGCACATGCCTGGGTTGCGGGCCAGATCCCCAGTTGGGGGTGTGCAAGAAAACAACCAATCAATGTATCTCTCTCACACTGATGTTTCTCTCTCTTTCTTTCTCTCTCCTTTCCCCTTTTTCTAAATATAAATAAAATCTTAAAAAAAAAAAAAGAAAGATAAGATTTGCTGAAGGATTAGGTGTGGTGTCAGAGAAAACAGGTGAAGGAGGACTCCACAGTTGGGGCCAAGCAACTGGAGGGATGGCGCTGTTTGTGTCCGAGGCAGGAAAGACTCCTTAGGGGAAGGGCAGGCGAAGGATCGGGAGCTCTGTTTTGGAGATGGTCTGTCTCAGGTACTTACTCATCGGTCAAGAGACGCTATCTATTCTTGGCCATCAATCCAAGAGATGGTCATAAAATCTGGAAACGTAGCAAAAAGATAAATAAAACCGCATTCAATGCAATGAAATTATATCACCTATGATTTCAGACCTGCTGGCCATCCTACAGAAAGCCTGTCAGTCTTTATAAGTCTGTATACATCTGGAGGTGGGTTTAATGTAAGGTAAAGGTGGGTGTCCAGTGCTTATTGTGGGACTACAGAGGTGAGGCGCCTGTCCCAGGTTTGGAGCTATTAGGAAAAGGTCACGACCAGTAGAACTAACTCTGAAGCTGTCTCTGCCAAGGCCACCAGCACCTACGTGATGGTATGTTCTCCAGATATTTCTCGGGCCTTCACCTCTTGGCATGTGACATCCAACATGGATAACCATTCCCTCCCTTGAGACGCTTCTCCTGACTTTTGTGACCGAACTTCTAGTTTTTCTTGCCCCAGTTTGTTTCTTCTCGGGCTTCTCTTTCCATTTCTACATTTCAGATCTCAGGGTTTGACTCTGGGCCCACTTCTTACACTTTCAAGGGATGTTTTCCCCGCAGATGTGCCAGTAACACCCAACTCAGTATTTTTGAAGACCCGGAGCAAAACATCCAACCGCCTACCATCGGGGCTCTCAAAAGCACCTTCAACCTGATACATATAAAACAGAACCGTTCCTTCTCATTACCCCTAAAACTGCTTTTCTCCTGAAGAAGTGGTCCAGGGAGAAAGAACACAGCAGGGACGTTAGCGTAGCAGTGGGGATGGAGGGTGGGCAGGGTCCCACTGGGGACAATAAGAGTAACAGCCACATCGTTGAGAGCTTACTGCGTGCCAGTCACAGTGCTGACTGTGTCCCCTCACTCGGTCATTCACAGCAACCCAGAGAGGGGCCCAAACACAACTGAGGGAGCCGTGACAAGATTCGATGACTAATTAGTGAAAGAGGAACTGACTAGTTTTTTGGCAACGGGTGTACCACCAGAACACTGGCATCGTGAAAACCACCACTAAATCCGAGCCAGAATGGGAAAGGAAAAAACTCACGTCAATATTGTGGTCATTGGACACATAGATTCCGGCAAGTTACTGGCCATCTGATCTACAAATATCGTGGGATCAACAAAAGAACCATCGAAAAAATTTGAGAAGGAGGCTGCTGAGATGGGGAAGGGCTCCTTCGAGTGTGCCTGGGTCTTGGGTAAACGGAACGCTGAACACAGGCGTGGTATCACTATTGATACCTCCCCGTGGAAATTTGAGACCAGCAGGTATTATGTGATCATCACGGATGCCGCAGGACACAGAGACCTTATCAAAAACATGATGACAGGCACATGTCAGGACGACTGTGCCGTCCTGATCATTGCTGCTGGCATTGGTGAGTTTGAAGCAGGGATCTCCGAGAATGGGCAGACCAGTGAGTGTGCCCTTCTGGCTGACACAGTGGATGTGAAACAGCTCATTGTTGGTGTTAACCAAATGGATTCCACTGAGCCGCCCTACAACCAGAAGAGATACGAGGAAATTGTTCAAGAAGTCAGCACGTACGTGAAGAAAATTGGCTGCAACCCCGACACAGTAGCTTTGTGCCAATTTCTGGTTGGAATGGTGACAACATGCTGGAGCCAAGTGCTACCATGCCTTGGTTCAAAGGATGGAAAGTCACCTGTAAAGATGGCAGTGCCAGTGGAACCTCACTGCTTGAAGCTCTGGATTGCATCCTGCTGCCAACTCACCCAACTGACAAGCCCCAGTGTCTGCCCCTCCAGGATGTCTACAAAATTGGTGGTGTGGGCACTGTCCCTGTGGGCCGAGTGGAGACTGGTGTTCTCAAACCTGACATGGCGGTCACCTTTGCTCCAGTCTGCGTTACAACTGAAGTCTGACGAAATGCACTGTGAAGCTTCGAGGGAAGCTCTTCCTGGGGGCATTGTGGGCTTCAACATCAAGAAGGTGTCTGTCAAAGATGTTCATCATGGCAGTGTGGCTGGTGACAGCAAAAATGACCCACCAATGGCAGCAGCTGTCTTCAAGCTCAGGTGATGATCCTGAGCCATTCAGACCAAGTCAGTGCTGGATTTATACCTGTGCTGGATTGCCACACAGCTCATATGGCTTGCAAATTTGTGGAGCTGAAGGAGATTGATTGTCATTCTGGGAAAAAGCTAGAAGATGGCCCAAAGTTTTTGAAATCTGGTGATGCTACTACCATTGTTGATATGGTTCCTGGCCAGCCTGTGTATGTAGAGAGCTTCTCTAAGTATCCTCCCGTGGGCCCCTTTGCTGTTCATGACACGAGAGTTGTTGTTGGTGTCATCAAAGCAGTGGACAAGAAGGCAGCTGGAGCTGGCAAAGCCACCAAGTCTACCCAGAAAGCTCAGAAGGCCAAATGAATATTAACCCCAACACCTGCCACCCCAGCCTTAATCAGTGGTGGAAGAACAGTCTCAGAACTGTTTGTCTCAACTGGCCACTTAAGTTTGATAGTAAAGGACTGGTTAATGATTACAATGCATCTAAACCTTCAGAAGGAAAGGAGAATGTTTGGTGGACCACTTGTTTTTGTGTGTGTGTGTGTGTGGCAGTTTTTAAAGTTATTAGGTTTTAAAATCGGTACTTTTTAATGGAAACAACATGGCCAAAATCTGTCACAGAATTTTGAGATCCATTAAAACAAAGTTTAATGAGAAACTTGTGCGTTCTTTTGGTCAGCGCTGTAACTTTCTTTTATGCTACATAGGTTAAAAGACTTAAGAGTAGCCCATAACCTATTTCCGGTGTTATAGCTGTTGATAATTTAGAATTGGATAATTCTATTAATGTTTTTTCTGGGTGGAAACGTCCCTTTTCCACTTTGTCCTAAGGTGAGGTCTCTATTTACATAGTAAAAGCAGTGGTGGGGGGCGGGGGGCTGGGGGCTCTGTCACTGCAACACTAAATAGGTTAGGGCGGATAAGCAAAGTAACTTTGTTTCTGTGTAAGCGAGTTTATAACGACCAAATTCTGCTATATTAAGGTCCACGTGCTACATATAAAAAATTTTACAGTTACATCAATACTGAGTAAATCTGTTATGTCAAATTTTAGTTTCCAGATTTACTGAAATGTGAATTCACGTTTACAAGTGCTGAGACAGTGTAAAGAACCTAAAAGGAGGCTTAAATAGTATCGAGCACTGCCTTGCTACGGTTAATTGTATCTAGATTCTAGCAAAAATAAATAATACTGGAAGTTGAAGGAAAAAAAAAGAAAGAGGAAGTGACTAGTAGAGGGTGACTCAATAAAAATTGGATTATAAACATTTACTTTACTGAAAAGCAGTGTGTTGATGCATCTTAATGTGTATCAGTCACCGTTGCCTGTGTAACATGCCATCTGGTTTTAGTGGTTTAAAACACCCATTTATGCAGCTCATCTTTTTTTTTTTTTTTTAAGATTTTTGTTTGTTCATTTTTGGGGAGAGGAGAAGGGAGGGAAAAAGAGAGGGAGAGAAACATCTAACCTGACCCACAACCCAGGCATGTGCCCTGACTGGGCCTCAAACTGGTGACCTTCAGGTTTGCAGGCTGGCACTCAATCCACTGGGCCACACCAGCGAGGGCCAGCTCATCTTTTTGAGTGTTGTCAGAATGGATGCTCCTCCTGTTGGTCTCCGTGGGACTGTCCTAGTCAGAGAGGGGGCTCTGCTCCTAGGTGTCAGCCGGTTGGCTGGCTGCTGAGGGTACAGAGAAGCCTGGGCCATGTCTCTCTTATCATCCAGGACGCTAGCTGAGACTCATCCATGTGGTAACTGGCAGGGTTCAAAGAAAGAATACAGATGCGGGAAGCTTCTTAAGGCTCACGTTGTAACTCATGTGTCACTTATTCCATGTCCTTTGGCCAAAACAAGTCATTGTACCATCTCCCTCCAAGGGATGGAGAAATAGATCCTGCCTCTTGATAGGGGGAGCTGCAAAGAGTTGTGGTCATTTGGCCATCTGACACAGGTCTTGGTACTCTTTGACCCTACTTTCATTCTGAATTTGATATGTTTTTAAAACTTTGCTGGACCGATTTACAGTTACTCTTACCCCCTACCATTTCCATCTAATTTGTTGTTTCTTGTCACAAGTCCTGTGAACTTGGAAACTAGATAACCAGGCTGCTTTCTGTAAATATGCATTAATTTAGTAACACAACTTGTGAGAATTGTACGTAAGCAGGAGTAAACAGGCTAAGTGAAGGAGGGTCACCTATAATTATATCGTTGTGGACTTTATAACAAATATATGGCTACCTGGAGGCAGGTTTCACTCACCATTGCTTAGCCGTGTTCCAGATATGCAAGGTAGTATGATGACTTTTGTTAAGCAAAGTATTCCATTAAAAAAGTCAAGACATGATGGGACTTTTGTGAGTGGCAAAGGAAAGGAATTTATATTTGGGATTCGATGGGGGAAGAAGCGATTCATTTTTTATGCTAATATTTTAGGTTTTCGTGGATTCAGTTCTATACAGAGAAACCATAAAAAGGTTTTAACTTTATTACTGTAAGATCAAAGAGGAAGCAAAGGAGTGTGGTTTGCATCAGCTACAGACCCCTTTGGGTTGGAGGGAAGAATTCATTTTCTCCTGTGTACTGCAGTAAAATTTGTTTAACATCCTATCTAAGCAAGCCCTTCACTGTTTTACCTTTCTAAAAAAAAATTTTTTTTCTTTCTCCCAACTTAGCATCACAATTACCTGTGAATTGTGTGTGATAAGAGCCCTTTAATCTTGAGAAATGAACCTTTGCCTTTTGATTTTAAGTTCTCCACAAGTGTCTAAATGCCTTCTTTCAGAGTATGACAAAATCAACATTGAATCTGAGTTTGTTGTTTTTAATAAATTCTTAGCCAAATTTGAAAATTTTTATTTTTTTAAAAGATTTTATTTATTTATTTTTAGAGGGAGGGGAAGGGAGAGAAAAAGGGAGGGAGAGAAACATCAATGCGTGGTTGTCTCTCGTACGCCCCAAACTGGGGACCTGGGCTGCAACCCAGGCATGTGCCCTGACTGGGAATCGAACAAGCAACCCTTTGGTTCACAGGCTGGCACTCCACTGAGCCACACCAGCCAGGGCCAAATTTGAAAAATTTTAAACTTTGACTTAAAGCAGCATTGGACCTCATGAGAGGGTTGACTTATCTTGAGAATTTAAAACAGACAGACACATATCTGTCTGATTAATTAAGTAGGTCAAACATTTCCCGGAACCTAACATTTATGCTATCGTCACCTTAGTACTAATAGCAAAGAGTGGGAAGTGTGTCGAGTGTCAGGCCATGGTCAGAGAAAGTCAGACGTCGCCCTGACATATTAGCTGGGACAGCCCCAGGAAGCCCCAAAAGCCACGGTTTGGCCCCACGGCACTCACTATTAATTCAGAGTGTGTCTACTTTTAAATGGCACTTACCAGCATATGAGTCCTCCCCTCTCCACCAAAAACTTCAGCATCATTTTTTAAAGAGAATCAAAAGTCAGAGTGTATATTCTTTTTTAAATGACAGTGCTAATCAAGGAGGAGGGCAAATATTTCATTTCTCTTCCAGTAAACAGTGCTCCCTAAAACTTTTGCCCAGGCTGCTGTGGCGCAGTGGATTGAGCACTGGCCTGCGAACTGAAAGGTCTCTGGTTCAATTCCCAGTCAGGGCACATGCCTAGGTTGCGGGCCAGGTCCCCAGTTGGGGGTGCGCAAGAGGTGACTGATTGATGCTTCTCTCACACATCGATGTTTCTCTCCCTCTCTTTCTCCCTTCCCCTCTCTGAAAATAAATATCGTACTTAAAAAAAATAAAATAAAACTCGTAAGCCAGGAGCAGAGGAACACGAAGTATTCTTTCAGTAGGGCTTTGTGTCAGCTCGTAGGTGAATCTTTTCTTAGGCAGATAAGCCAGTATTATCTAATGAGGTATATACTTAATATCACTCTGCCAAGTGCTGAGAATCTCACCTCGGACAAGACGGACAAAGCTTTTCTCTTCATGAGCCCATGCTGGAAATAGCTGATAAATCAGTAATCACACAGATGATATCAATATCAAACAATGATGATAACAAGGACAAAGATGAAGAGATTAAAGTAGTGGTGAGTGACTTGGAGTGGAAGGCCCTGTTCTAGGGATGGTGACCATGGATTGACACCTGAGCCATTGGAAGGCTTCAGATCTGGGGAACAGTCATGAGGAATATTTGGTGTATTGAAGGAATGGGGGCAAGTTCAGTGGGGACCTGAGTGAGCAAGGGGCGGAGTGGCAGAGACAGGGTGGAGCCGAGCAAGGCGTGGGTCGGTGGGCCATGGTGAGGAGGTAGGAAGCAGGCATGCGTGAAAGTCACCTGATTTTCACGTGGCTGCCGTGTGGAGCCTGGGCTTCTAGAGTTAATAGAGGAAGCCGGGAGGCCCGTGAGGAGGCTGCAGTACTCTCGGACAGCACGGGCTACGACTTGCACTCGAGGGCTGACTGGGGGGCTGGAGAGAAGCGGAGAGACTGTGATCTGATAATGAAATTACAGGCATTTCGTCATACTTCTGCCTTACGGTAGCCACTAGCTACATGTGGCTATTTATGTTTAAATTTAAATTAATTTCAAGAGATCATTTGATTCCTTCTTCGCACCAGCCACATTTCAAGTGCCCAATAGCCATTATCAAGTGCACATAGCTACTCTGTTGTGCAGCACAGAACATTCCATCAGCGCAGAAAATTCTGTTGAGTGGCGATGCCTCCAGGGTATGTGCCTGTGACCTGTTCTTTCCAAATTCTTCATTCCTCTCTCTTGGAAGGGCAACCAAACTGCGATAAATTTCATTGAATGCCCCTCTGTTAAAAGCTGTGTGTGGAGGGAAATTTTGTCCCGATGAAGTTCATAGCTTTGGAGAATTAACTGAAACCCGAGAAGATGTAACCCTGGATGTGGGGAATGTGGGAAGGACGGTGAGAGGCGTGGTGCTACACATTGGAGAGTCATGTGGCCGAGTCAGGAGGCAGAGTCCATACGGCAGCTGGGGACTTATGAGGGGCCACAGGCGATAATATTGGAAGGAAAGAATAATGAGAACAGATTATGCGGTGTCCAAAGTTAAGGAAGTGATTAGGAGAAAGAAAATATCAACTTTGATCAATAACTAGGAGTGACAGTTCGGGGTTGTATCTGCCTGTCACAGTGCAGTCTGGGATGTGGGGCCAGTAGGACTCTTCACTAGGAGTTAGAATTTGGAAGAGGGGATAGAGCATCAAAGGAGGAACACTAATCGGCCTGCCTGCGCTGGTCAAGTCGGTACCTCAGGGGACTCAGAAACAAGCCGAGCCACCCAAGTGGCCCTTGGGGGAGCTCACAGGGCGGGCTTTGGGATTGGTGCCTTGGGAGGCCACTGCACTGTTGGTCAGCAGAACAGCCCTCAGGAAGGCGAGCTGGACACGGAGCAGAGGAGATGAAGGTCCTGTCAGTGCTGGGTTTAGCCGTGACCACCCCCCAGCGCCAGGGCTGCTGCTTCCTTTCTGCTTCCCCATCTCAAGGTCCTCTTTTGGCCAACTCTGACCCAGGATGCTTGGGTGAAGGGGATTTAGGGAAGTTGTCCCCAGTCTTTCAGGGGGCGCATGCTGATTCAGCTCTAAAGATGTGAGGGACCATCTCTTGAATACTTAAGAAATGGAGGTGTAGGTGTGAGAAGGAACCAAACCACCACGTCGTTCACCTCGCTCTTGGGTCAAGAGTTGGCTTGGCCCAAGAGTTGGCTTGGCCGTTGTCGGGAACACAGTGTGGAGTCCGCGTCGCACAAGCCATTCCTTGTGTGCTGCTCACAGAACCCTCTCACTAGCCTACCTCTGAGCCCGTCTCCCCACTGACCACAAAAATGAAGTGTTGCTGTTCGTTAATACCGTGAAAACAAGGCATGGGCAGATGTTAAACTGATAAAAACCTGGTAAAACTGTCATTGTACATACCTTTCAGGATGGATCAAGATAACATATCCCGTGGTTAAAAAAAAAAAACAAAAAAAAAACACACCCCAAGAATATAGTGGTTCAGGGTACTGTGAAACTGTCATCTTTTTTCTAAATGACTTAATCCCAACGACAGGTGTTTTTTAATCACTGGCCTGCTTTTGTGGGTACATGAAGGGTCAGGCTGTTTCATTGTATTGTGTGAGGAGCCCTACAACTCAATGAGCACAGCCCAGGGCTGGCACTGTGCTGACATGCACTGGGTCCTCCCATCTTCAGTGTCCCCAGTTACCAGTGTGAGTTGGGGCCTGCCCAACGCCAGACAACCAGGAAGTGGTGGGATTGAGATTAGAACCCAGCTAGGAAATGCAGAGGGAGCTGGAATAAAGGGGACACCTGGAGGCTGAAAAAAATACCCAAAGTTGAGCAACTAAGTAACGGGAAGGCAAGGGACTGCAACTGTCTCAAGGAGCATTCTAGGAATCAGGGCTCAGCAGGTGACAGTTGGACCTTTTCCAGGGTTTTTCCCTCAATATACAGATGCTCCTCGACTTGCATTGGGATTATACCCCAATAAACCCATAGTAAGTTGAAAATATTGTACGTTGAAAATGCATTTAAAACACCTCACCTAACAAACAGCATGGCTTAGCCTAACCCACCTTAAACATGCTCAGAACACTCTCATTAGCCTACAGCTGGGTGAAATCATCTAACATGAAGCCTATTTTATAATAATATCTTATGTAATTTATTATAGATATCACTTTAGCACAATTCATAAAGTCAAAAAATCATAAGTTGGACCATCCTAAGTTGGGGACCATCTGCATTTGGGCCACTGGGGAGGAATTCCTTTACTTCTTCCTTCCTCCCTGCCTCCCTTCATTCCTCCCTTCCTCCCTCTCCCACATATTCTTCCTTTCTCTCTCTCCTGTGTGTGATCTTCTTTCCCTCCTTTGCTTTCTTCCTTTGTGACAGAATGTTCCATCTCTTCGGCCAACTGTTGCATCCCACCCTCTGAGCAGATGCTAGCACAAGCAGAGAGTTGGTGCAGACACACCCAACCATCAGCCCTCTTCTTCAGGAGGCTCTCCTCTGCTCTCAGTTTTGTAGCGGAAGCAGCTTCCCCTACTCACAGAAATTGTCTTTGCAGCTTGTAGGGTCCCCTCTGCTTCTTGAAGCAGGCATGCCACCCTCGCTCTGATGTTGGTGTGAAAACCAGTAAACACAGCAGTGATATAGACATCCAACCGGGCAGGCCCCTGTCTCTCTCTCCCCCAACCCCCACATCCTTCTCAAGCGGTTGTTTGGGGACAGCTCCTGGGACCTGTGTATTCCCAGGCTGCAGGTCCTGTGCTCACCTTATGCAGGAAGACAGCGTGGTCAAGACCCGTCTTTAGGAGCACAGATCAAAGATGGAAAGCTCACCTCCTGGAGGAAGCCATTTGCCATTCTCTATGTACAAAAGAGTCAGGGAGAGGCTGGTATGTAGAGACAGGCAGTCCCCCAGGACCCAGGATGAAATTCAGAAACTTGGCAAAACCACCATTGTTGTCAGACCACTAACATGTGACTACCAAAGCCAAACAGAGGGACCAAACACAGATTTTCCTGAAGGAGGAGTGGGTATTTGGGGCAATTTGTTATTTCTCCCACCCAGCCCCTGCCCGACTTAGCCAGTCATCCCCGCAGAATGCTGAAGCCCAGGCTGGCCTTGACCACGGTGGAGAGCGCCTATCTGCGGGTGTTTCCTGCCTCTGTGGCTGCCGGTGGGCCCACGTGCATCAAGGCACCCCGTTCCTCAGGATTAGTGCAGCCAGGGTTGATGGTTTCTCTTTTTCTCTCTCTCTCTCCAGGGTCAGGTGTGGATTAATGGCTTTAACCTTGGCCGCTACTGGCCGGCACGGGGCCCCCAGAAGACCTTGTTTGTGCCACAGCACATCCTGGTGACATCAGCCCCAAACACCATAGTAGTGCTAGAACTGGAACGTGCACCCTGCAGTGACAGTTCCCCCGAAGCGTGCATTGTGGAGTTCGTGGACAAGCCAGTTATCAGTGCAGCTGTGACCTACAACCCTCTCATTCAAGACCTGCCTGATCAAGACTCATGACGAGCCCATGGGTGATGACTAACGTCTGTGATTCTTTGCAGCACTAGCCTTTCACATACCTCGCATGGCCCCTTGCAGTGGCAACATTCACTGGACACTTTGAGTGGCAAAGAGTTAGCTTGTGCATTTTCACCTGAGGTTTCCCTGAAACCTTGTAGTGACCAACCCCCCCCGCCCCCCACCAAGGGCCACTGTGGCCATGTGAGGGGGGTGATAGCACAGTAGTATACAGGCGTATCTGCAATGATGGAATGGAAGCTTTCGAGGTGTTTCTGATTTTTATTCTGGAAGAATCATGTCTTTTTTAAAAATAAATTTTGCATTCATAATGTTACTGTTTTCGACACTGAGCAGATACTAACTTATAGGTTCTGATTTAAGTCATAACTAGACTTGAGTGGGCTGAAGAAGCCACTTCACTCACTTCAGGTTCAAAGGCATGGAAAATCGTCTGGGTTTGATCTAGCGGACGGCTGCTTTTCTGGTCCTTGTTTGAACTTCGAGCCCATTTTGTGTGTTTAGATGTGACAACGGCATGTATCCACACACTAACACAGGCCTTCACACATGTCAGTAGACATGCATACACATGCGTGCATGCGCTATGTACGTTCAAGGACATACAGGGACAAGGTGTTGCACAAGGTGCATGTCTTGCCCAGGGCAGTAGCTCTCTCTTGTGGAGCACTGCCCTATACCCTACCCAGTTCTAGGCACATTATATATGTAATTCACTCATCCCTCACAAGAACTCTGAGGAATGTACTGTCATGTTCCCCCAATTCACCAGGACACACAACTGCAAGTGGTAGAGACAGGGTTTGAACCCAGGTCGCCGGGCTCCAGTGTCCAGGCACACATGCATACATAATATATCAATACAGGCTTATGTCCCTATAGGAAAGGATTAGAACATAAACAAAAATGTTCATATGACCCTGTCTGGGGGCTGTTTGAGAGATTGCTCCCTTTTTCTTTTTTGCTTACCTATGTTTTAAATCCTTTGCAGAGAAGATGTACGTTTTGTTTTGTTTTTTTTAAGGGAGGGAGAAAGCGAAGATTTCGATGGTAATCTACGATGTGTGTTCATGGTAGTGTATTTTTCCCCATCTCACAGACATCAGTATTGAAGCTCTGGGAGTCAACAGGGCCTTTGGAGACTGGTTGTGCCACCTCCAGGAGCTGAGACAAACTGAGACCGGAACTTGACGTAGGACTGCTTTCCATAGCACCTTTTTCTCAATGTCCTGTATCATGTGATGTTTGGGCATCCCACAGGGTGAAGAGGTGCTGCACGGACCTGGGAGCCATGTCAGTGCTCTTCCTTCCGTTGCTAAGCCACCACAATGCGTACAGTCATGCTCAAGAACTATGAGTGGTGATAAGCTTTGGAAAGAAACATGAGATGATCCCTTTTGAAGCATTATATATAGGTAAGCTGCGCCTCCCCAGTCCAGGAGGCCAGCGTGGAGTCCCCAGAAGGCGCGGGCAGGGAAGCAGGGTCCCCTGGTCGAGTGCGCACTTCCATTCTCTCGTCCGATCTTCAGAGCCACATTGTAAACTAGGCAGCAGTAAGGCCATTGCACAGATGAAAACATTTCAACCCTCAGCTAGAGGCGGAGTTGGATTCTAATCGGGTCTGTCCCCATCCAAAGTCAGAGTGTTTGGTGTTGTCAGCGTCAGGCAATGTTTTGGGCTCTCCGCTTTCTATTGCACATTGCCTGCCCTTTTCCAGGGTGTCATGTGCTGGCAAGCAGGACCTTAACGCATAAACAGTACCACCCTGGACTCTGCTCCCAAACTGTCAACTATCTGTGCTCCCTCCGAGGGGCAGACCTTTACCTTCTCCAATACCATTCTCAAAATGTCATGTGCCTTTAGTCCCTCCTGATTTCTGAACTCTGTATGGACGCTGCCTTTGAAAATAGTAAGGGCAGCACCCTTACCGCTGTGCAAACCTTTTACGTTAACTTCGTCTCTAAGCTGCTTTTAATATCCCAGGACTTTCTGAGTAGGCTTATGCTAACCCAATGATAACATTGAGGATCTTGGAATAGTACCATTTTCTCAGTCATCCTCGTGATGAAGGTTGTGGTCCTTCCCTTTTTCCCATTGGTTATATGCATCCCAGACCATGGAACAACTTGTTTTAAAACAGCTTTATAAAAGTGTAATTTGCATACCATAAAGTTTACCCATATTAAGGCACAGTTTGATGAGTTACACTAAATTTATACAGTGGGGCAGCCATCTCCACAGTCCAGCTTTAAAACACGTCCCTCACCCTGGGAAGCTCTCTCAGGCAGGACGTGCCCATTCGCAACCCCCACACCAGACAAACACCAATCTGTTTTCTGTCTCTATAGTTTTGCCTTTTATAGGAATTTCTTATAACTGGATCATAATAGGTAGTCTTCTGGGTCTGACTTCATTCACTTAGCATAGTGTGTTTGAGGATTATCTGAATTGGAGCATGTTTAAGAATGTGTTCCTGCCCTGGCTGGTGTGGCTCAGTGGATTGAATGCTGACCTGCGAACCAAAGGGTTGCTGGTTCAATTCCCAGTCAGGGCACATGCCTGGGCTGTGGGCCAGGTCCCCAGCAGGGGATATGCAAGAGGCAACCTCACACTGATGTTTCTCTCCCTTCCCATCTCTCTAAAAATAAATAAATAAAATCTTTTTTTTAATCTAAAAAAAAATGTATTCCTTTAAAAAAATTTTTTTAATGTTTATTGATTTAAGAAAGAGAGAGGAAGGGAGGGAGAGAGAGAGAGAAACATCGATCGGTTGCCTCCTACATGCAACCCAACTTGGGATCAAACCCCCAACCCAGTCATGTGCCCTACCCTGGAATAGAACCCCCAACCTTTTGGCGTATGGGATGATGCTCCAACCAGATGAGCCCTCCAACCAGGGCCTTTTATTGCTGAGGAGTATTCCATTGTATGGGCATTCTACACCGTGTCTACCCATGCGTCAGTGGATGAGCATTTGAATTGTTTCCAGCTTTGAACTACTACAAATAATGCTGATCTGAATATCCCTGTACAATTTGTGTGAGTATATGTTTTCATTTCCTTTGGGTAGATACTTCGCAGTGGAATTGTTTAGTTGTATGGTAAATATATGTTTAACTTTTGAAGAAACTGCCAAACAATTTCAGAACATCTCTTTTGAGGCTCATGAGGAACGAAATAGCGGCAGAGCTGCCCAAGGCATAGCCCAGTCCGTTCTGGAGTTCGCGCCCTCTGTCCTCTCTCTCCCCTGCTTTGTCTCAGGCCATTCATTATCCCCTTCTTTTTGTCTCTCTGCATCTGTCAATCTTTGTATCTCGGCAAATCCAGTTTATTCAGAAGGAAATTGTTTGTCACTAATCTGACTTTGGGTTTTTTTCATTGTTTCCCCAACAAGCAATACGTCTTCTGTCAGATGACACAAACAGGAAATGATCTTCTATGGTCTTTGTTTCTTGCCTTATAAGAAAAAAAAAAGTCATTTTCTGAAATCGCTTTTTCAGTCAGGGTGAGGGATTCTGTCTGGCCTGTGGTAGAACAAACAGCTAGCGGGGACCCACAGCCCATGGGCTGTGAGGAAAGTCCGCTCAGTGTCGGGATCGTTGCAGTGGGCGGCTCTGAGTTTAAGCCCAGCCCGCGCTCCTGGTCTGACTGAGCATTACTTTCTGGGTTGGCCCTTGCCTCTCCTCCCCCTGGGCCCGGGGTTTGTTAACTGGACATCCAGCAATCGCCTGGTTCTCTGTAAAGGCCCAGGGAAGATTCTGCACTGATTACCCACTAGACAGTTGCTGTACTTACCCCCCAAGGGGATTTCCCACGCGGGGGAAGCCTCCCACAAGCGTCAGTCCTCTGAACTCCCAAGCCAGCAGCATTGACTCACCAGGTGAGACAGGACAGGCTCAGGGACAGAAACAGGTTCATGCTCCTGCTCCATCACTTACCCTTTGCGTGATCTCAGGCAACTGGTTTGCTTATAAGCCTCAGTTTCCTCATCTCCTAAGTGTGGTTTTCACCTTGTGGGGTTTTTTCATCAAATGCAAGTAATCACGAAAGCACCTCACATGGCCCTAGCCACGTAGTAGGTGCTGACTGAACGAAGGCTCCTGTGATACTTCCCCATCACATTCCTCCAGAGAAGTAGGTAAGGGATCGTGTGGAAACCTGAGGGACAGGAGGAGGAGAATTACCCTCCCAGGACACACCATCCTTTTCCCGCATCCCTTTCTCTTCAGTTTGACAACTTGGTTCCTTTCCTGACCAGCCACTGTGCTGGCTAAGGATGCAAAGGTGAAGGAGACAGTCCACTGGAGTACATGGGCACAGAGTGGAAGATGGAGGAGGAGGTCCCACAGAAAGGAGAAGTGCATCATCCGTCAAGGCCACGACAGTGACCTGACGTTGCCCGGGGCAACCTGGGCCTCTGGGAAAGACTGGCGATCAAGTCTGGACTTCAGACACCTCAGTGTGGACTTCTTCGGTGCCCTGCCTCCTGAAAGCCTCTATTCCCTTGTCCTCAAAACTGAAGCAGTTGCCCACATGCTGACTTCCTAGCCCAAAGGGCATTTCTCATCATTGTGTGTTGTTTCGGTTGTTGTCTGTTGCTGCATATCGAACCACTCCAACAAATTTGCCTAAGCGACATAAAACATCTATTTTGTGGTAGGGATGGTTCCATGGCTCTGGATTGAAATTCCACAGGCAAAGCAGGGGGGACTTGTCTTTGTCCTGTGGTATCTGGGGCCTCTGCTGGCTACTGGAATCATCTGGAAGTTCCTCCACTTGCGTGTCTGGCCTTGGGGCTGGGCAGACATGAAGTCTTAGCTCAGACTGGGTCTGTCTACTGAAGCATCTCCTGTGTTTTTTTCCTGTGATGATGCTAAATAATAATAAAGAACATTTGTAAAATACTTTTAACATTTCGTTTTGCACACAGTATCTCATTGAGTGGGTGTTTGTTTTTTTTTTTTATTTTATTGATTGGTTTTAGAGAGAAAGAGGAAGAGGCTGAGAGAGAGAAAAAATCATTTTGTCGTTCCGCTCATTTATGTGTTCATTGGTTGATTCTTGTATGTGCCCTGACTGGGGATCAAACCTGAAAGCTTGGCATATCAGGGTGACACTCTAACCAACTAGGCTACCCGACCAGAGCCTCACTGAATCTTTATAAGAACCTTTTGAAGAAATAGGGCAGGTGATATGCCACCCAATTTGCAGTTTAGGAAAGTGAGAGGTAGGAAGGATTGTGATTTACCCAAAATTGGGAGGCCAAAACTGAGACTCTTACCTCCAGATCTTCCCATAGGCAGGTTACCTTGCTTGATTGGGCTGTAAGGAAGAAGTTTTATATTCCATTTGAGAAAACTCAAAACACAGAAGAATGATATTTCAGCAACACTGCCTGCCTTCTATCAGGCCAGTTGTGAGCTGTGGTTTTGGTGAATGACCAATGAGATATGGGGGGCAGGGGGTGGGTACAGAAAGGCCTGAATGGGTGTGGCCCCTGTGGACACAGGTCAGGAAACAAGGAATCCTCTACACAGGAAAATGGCTTGCTTCCAAAGCTGGGTCTCCCTCTTTAACAAAACCACCCTTGTAGAGCCCAGCCTCTCTTTCACTTTAACTTGTTCTTTGACATTCAGCAAATTTCCCCAGGAATTAGCCAAAAAGTTCCACGAGTCAATTCTCTGAAAGAAGTGATTAGAGAGACTTTACATGGAATTGTAGTTGAGAAGTCAAATGGCGACTCTTGGTTTTCCTCCTAAAGGAGCTCTTCCCAGAGGTGAGAACGGGCTGAGGAGGCTGAGAGTGGACTGACAAGCACCGTAGACTGACGTCAACTTACGCCCTTGGGAGGGTAAGAACCTCACTACTTGTCCTGAGGGTGACTGTGCTCATCTGTCCAATCCCTGCCATGCTTGGTAGACACCAACACTCATTTGCAAAGAACAAATACGGTATAGGACTTGAGAAACCACACCAAAGAGTTCATTTGGAGTGGGTCAGATGTCCTTGGATTGTTTCAAAGCCCCATGAAAGTTTTTCACGGTTTTGTATTCTAAAATTGAGATTGCTCAGAACCTAAATGCCAATCCTCCCACTAGATGGGATTTTTGCAGTACGGTAAGTCCTCACTGAACATTGTGCATGGGTTCTAGGAAGTGTGGTGAAACAATGTATAATGAAACCAACTTTACCACAGGCTAATGGATAGAAACAAGAGTTGAGTTCTTATGGCATCTCATCAACGTTGTAATGAAATGATGTTGAACAAAATGACATTATTTGAGAACCTGCTGTACTAAATATGCATATAATGGAAGAACTAGATAGAAGACAGTTGGGTGGAAGACTAGTTTTGTCTGTCTGTCTATTAAAATACACTATGATGGCCTGATAAACTAACAGGCAGAATCTATTGGAATACACCTTTCAGGTCCTGTCCTGAGGTCACTGC
Organism: Mormoops blainvillei; assembly: GCA_004026545.1. Classification (NCBI taxonomy): domain Eukaryota; kingdom Metazoa; phylum Chordata; class Mammalia; order Chiroptera; family Mormoopidae; genus Mormoops; species Mormoops blainvillei. The sequence goes on along the minus strand of PVJD01004040.1, from coordinate 63,901 downwards.
AGATTCAGGTCAGTCTAGTTACAAACTCTCCAGAGGCCAAAATGGTTAAATATGGAATTCTGATTGTTCAGGACGACAGAGGTGGAAGATAGGAAGAAAGGAGGTTCAGGAAGTCTGGGTTTTTTTCCCCACTCTGAACACCAGAAAATTTCCTCTTAATATCTAGGGAGGTGCCTCCTATCTCAGGTTTTCAAATACAGCCATGCTTTTGATAATGATTAACTCCTCACTCAGGTATAAAAATTCACTGCCTGTATAGTAACATATAGAATGCAAACACCATACCAACAGGAGTAAACCAAACTTCCAGTCCCTTCTTATTGAGCATGACCCTTCAACGTTATGCTGGTCTCCACTGCTCCTGTTTCTCTTGGTAACAAAATTCTGCCATTTTCTGCTCCCATGTTTTTATATATTGGAATTGCCCCTTCTTCATTTCAGATATCCTGTCACTTAAGTCCTTGGCCTTTGAACCTGAAGTCCCCAAGATCCATTCTTTATGAAAATGCACTAATCTCCAAAAATGCTATACAAAGGTGCTTGTAGCCTCCACGTCTTTGTTAAATCCAGGACAACCTTCATCCATCCCCCCATTCATTCATTCATTCATTCATTCATTCGACTACTAGGGAGTACCTAACCCATGCTAGGCATTGAGGACAAAATAGTAACCACTTTTACAACACCCTCTCTCAATCTCTTTTTTAAAAAAGTATAGAGATACTTACTATCAATAGCAATCATACTAAAAATATGGCCCATGACTCCAAGGGGTTTCTGGTAGGAGGAGTCGTAAGTAAACAGGCAAGTTCAGTGTGGCCCCACGGGCACCAGAGTACAGGATAGTCCCGAATAGAAGGAGGGGTTCACGGCCGGGGCACAGGCAGCCAGGGACTGTCTCTTACAGCAGCACCCAAAACGGGTTTGGACACATGCGGTTTATAGAGGAGCTTCTATAAGAAGAAAGGGAGTAAGGGAACATGAGGCACGGGAATGAAAACAAACAGAGATTACCTTCAGCTTAAAATAACCTTATTTAGTTCATAATTCTGGAAAGTTCTAGTGTGGACAGATCTCTGTTGATGTTGGCTTGACTCATTCCTGTGTCTGAGGTTAGACATAGATCAGCTTGGGCTGGCTAGTTCCAGAAAAACTCCCACATATTCAGTGCAGCCCAAAGTCGGTCTCACCTTGATTCAGACTTTTATATCCACTCCCTCTGTCAACGAGCCGCTGGCTGCAGGCTGCCACTGAGGGCAGGAACTAGTTATGCTATGGGGAGATGGTGGTGAATTGGCCAAAAATAAGAGAAGGCCAGTGCCCTGTTAGAAGCCAGTGCCCACAGCAGCTTGGGACTGGGTACGCCAGTCCCTCAAGGAGATTTGGGCAGGCATTAGCAGCATCTGCTATGGGTACTAAACTGAGACTTGAAAGATGAGTAAGAGCTAGTCCCATGGATGGTGGGGGGAAAGCATTCCAGGTAAAGTTAACAGTATATGCAGATGGCCAGAGCTGAGACAGAGCAAGACGATTCACAGAAACGTGTGTGATGGGGATGGACAGCATTGAGAACCCCTAGGGCTGCAGTGAAATCAGGGAGCCAGATGTGAAGTGTCTTACGTGATTGTATAATGAGGACAGTAATGTTGAAGTATTAGCACAATAGTTCTGTATCAGTCAGTAACGAACAACAGCCAACCCTTCGTAATTTAAAACAAGATTTATTTCTCATTCTTGCTACATGCTCTTTGCCAATCAGTTGGGGAATCTCAGTTTCCTGTTTTGTTTTGTTTTTTCATGCTAGGACCCAGGCTGACAGAGCAGTCACCGCCTGGAACATTCCTTCCACAGTTCCCAAAACAGGCAAAAGAGAATGTGGGAAATCACACATTGACTCTTGAAGCTTCCACCTGGAAGTGATACTAAAAACAAACAAATAAAAAAGACAGACTTTAATTTTTAAAACATCATTAGTAATAGAGAGTCAGCACAAAAATTATCAGATTACTATTCATCAGAAAGATATATTATTGTCAACATTTATACATAAAATACATAAAGAAAAACTGATTGACTACAGGGAGAAATTAACAACTCTATCACAGAGCATTAAAAAGCTCACAGGACAGTACGAGAGATAAATAAATCATTCAGAGACACTTTTGCATTTGATGATCCAAAGTAAACTGACAGTGAAATTGAAAACAATTTTGGATGGGGTCATGAGGAGAGGAGTGGAGAAATCAAATCAATGTCTGGCATTCATAAAGTTTGGAAAATCTAACAGATGACTGACCCAATTAAAGTAGGTGGCTGTAGTTCTCAGTTGGGAGTGGAATAAATGGAAACCACCCTCCATTCTCTGAATTCCCAAGAGATGTAGGAACAAGTGCCTTGATTCTGAGCAAGGCAGAAATAACTAACATAGCCACTCTTGATAGGTTATGAGCACAGGCCAGGGATTTATGGCCTATATTTGCATCACTGAATAGTCCTTTAAACTTCAGGCAGCCAATTAAAGTGTTATACAGGACTGATAATGCCTCTTTATGTCCTGACAGAAGCAAATGCAAAATCATCTTTGGAATAAGGGCACCAATAATCCTACATCTTGGGAAATCCCCCCAAATAATTTTCAAGGTCAAAGAGCAGTCACAGTCAAATATAACCAAATACACAAGAAAACAAAGCAATATAAATAAAAATCAACAGAAAAAGACCAACAAAGGCTTCGGATATTGAAATTATGAGATATACTTTAAACTAAATATTCTATAATATTTAAAAACAACTAAATAACCTTGAAAATATTTGCAGGGGGTAGGAAACTCTACGGTGAGACATCACAGATTTGCAAAAGAGCTAAACAGAATTTCTGGAACTGCAAAATGAAATAATCAAAATTTAAAACTCAATGTAGGGTTTGGGAGCTGGTTAAACACAGTAGAAGAGAAATGGGTTGGCATACAGATCAAAAGAAATAATACAGAATGCAGTATGGGTGGGGAGTAGAGACATAGAGAGTGAAATGATCAAACATATTCCAAAAGGAGAAGATAAAGAGAATGCAGTGGAGGGAGTATTTGGAGAAATAATGGATGAGAGTTCTCTAGAATCAATGTAAGGTGCCAGTCCCTAGACTCAAGAGGCCCAACAACACCCAAACATTGAAATTAAGCAAAAGTTTATATCTAGACATATCATAGTAAAACTGAAGAACACCAGCAACAAATAAAAGTATCTTAAAAGTAGCCAGAGAATAAAGATTACCTTCAGTGGAATGACAATAGACTGAAAGAGGATTTCTCAAAAGCCAAAATACAAGACCGTAGATAATGGAATGATATCTTCAATGTTCTGAAAGAAAACAACTGCCAACCTAGAATTCTATACTCCATAAAGTTATCTCTCAAAAATGTTGGTCAAGTTATGCATTTTTTGAAAAGCATAAACAGAGACCTTTACTAAAAAATATCCTAAAGCATATACTTCAGGGAGAAGGAAAGTGACTCTAGAAGAAAAGTCTAGAGTGTAAAAAAGAACAAAGAGCAAAAAAAGTGATAAATCTATTCATAAATATACACAAATATTAAATTAATGATTCAATAATAATGACCAGTGGATCTTATAATACTGAATTACAAGAAACGAAAACAAGAACTATAAGACAGGAACAATATAAACAAAGCCTTCTAGTTTTTTGTTGTGGTGGTGGTGATAGTGATTGGTTTGGAGGCTTTTTTGGGTAATATCTGTAATAAGGGCAAAGGTAAATAATTTCTCTTAAACTTTGAAATTTTAATATACTCTCCAAAAGAAGGCAAGAAATAAGGGGGAAACCCTTGTAGTAGGTAATATAAATAGAATCCATGAAATAAGATTTATACACAAATATATCAGTAACCACAATATAAATTGGCTGAATACAACAATTAAAAGACCAAAATCACCAGAATGGGTCTTTTATAACCTAACTACCTGTTGTCTTTGAGAAAGCAAATGAGAGTCATGGACACGGACAATAGTACGGTGACTGCCAGAGGGAAGGGGGTGGAGTTAGAAGAGGGTAAAGAGGGGATACATTACAATAGAAAAAGACTTGGGGTGGTAATCACATAAAGCAATATACAGATGATGTAGAAATGTATACCTAAAGCCTCTATAATTTTATTAACCGTTTCCCCAATAAATTCAATAAAAAATATATTTTTTAAAGTTTTAAAATTAAAAAAAAAGAAAGCAAATGAAAACATAAGGATACCAAAAGGCTGAAAGTTAAAAGATAGAAAATGCAAATCAAAACAAGGCAATTTTCTCACGCAAAGGTTTTTGAGATAATGGGTAATTTCCTGTTTTTGAGACACCCGTTCTTAATATTTTATCTGTACTCTCCCATTAGCTGAACTGCAGCACCATTGAAGTGGGGGTCATGGAGCTTCTGCAGCGTAGTTCTGTGCTCACAAAGCAATAGTTAATGATAATAACAATAATCAAAAAAGAAGAGACACTTCATTTTTTTAATTAGGCAAAAGACACTATGTCAGGAATTCAGACTTGTGGATTACGAACACATTGGTAAACTATTCTGAGAGCCTTGATGGCAGAAGAAGAAATGGGTAGGACAGAGATTAAACCCTCCCATAGTTTTTTAGGGCTACATTCTCCTGATGTTCATTAGTGCAGGGGCTGTTAATTCTTTCTCAGGTTACATCCCTTTCTCTGGCACTTAGCTCATAATATTGTAGTTATTTGTTTACCACTGACCAAGACAGCCTTCAAGACAAGTCCCATATGGTTTTAATACTTGTTTCCCTGAATCAGTACATCTAACCCATAGTAGGTCCTCAGTCAACACTTCCTGCATGAAAGAATGTGTCCGTGACTGAGAGTGGGTCCATGTGTTTTCCCCATTCCTTTAGACATGTCGAACACAAATGTCAGCTGAGGTGTCCTTCTCTTCAAAAATCTAGATAAGATCTGTCTTTAAGACCTTCCCAACGTTTCTGTGAATGCCCCGGGGGGGCTTACTTTCTCAGTTTCCCCTAGTTAGACATTCTGCCTCTACTTCCACTGAATTTGAGCAGTTAATAGGTAGTAATAGATCTCAACATCCCACACATTCTTCTGCAGCACCATGACTCAAATGTGGAACTGAGTCCCTTGAGTTTCACAAAAACTTCACCCACATCTGGACCTTTTATCTTTAGAACATTTCAGAATTTTCGAAGAGGTAAGGGCAAGGAATGGTCTACATTGCAACAGCATAAGCTCAACAGTATTAAATATTAGATATCCTGGTTTGTCCACTCCCACTTCTGAATTTCAAATCATTTTAAATTAAACATGTCTTATATGTAGTTCTGAAGTGACACATGCTTGTCTTTCTCCTCCAGGCCCAGCTTCTTAGGAAGGGGCCCTGTGCGGCATGAGAAACCCATGAGCCAACACAGAGGGAGGGGAGGAGTCAGGGGAAAGCAAAATTCAGATGTGAGCATCCTTGAGATGGATCCTGGCACTGCCACCTCCCACGGCCTAGCCCCCGGGGATTGGGAAGGATGGTAGAATTCCCCACTAAGGTTTTGAGATCTAAGCAAATAGTGCTTTTGAGACACCATTCCTAAGGATTGACCTTGGTGAGGAAGCAAGATCCCCAGGTTGCCCATCAGGATAAAAATGGGTGTTTGCACATGGACCAAGGGTCCCCAGGAGCCAGACATGGAGGAGAGAGCAATAGGATGGTCTCTCATATCAGCTAGAGCAGCAGGAAGCAGCAAAGTCTCTAGAAAGCCCCACTAAGCCTTCTGAGACCACAGAGTAGAGCAGGAGAAAATTCAGGGTGTCCTGTGTCCTGAGGAGTGCCATGGCACCTGAGAAGTAGCCTTGTGGGAATCCTGTATGCGAGTGTGGATCAACTCAGTGGGTCACTTCATGGATTGATGTTTGAGACCCAGACAGAGTGAGGGGCATGTCAGCAGGTGCTGACATCGGTGATGACAAGACCAGAGCCCTCCCCCTAAATTGTTAACTCCAAATGTTACTGAGGGAAGGGGGAGTAGGTAAAACACTGAACTGACTGAAATTCAGTTTCTGATTCCCAGGAGACCTGGGTCTTGAAATAAAAATTAAGTTCCGTTCTAGAAGGAAATTTACTGTTGACACCTCTGTATGTCACTCCTCACACCTTTAGGTAGGGTCAATCCTTCCTGATGCCAGTAAGTATTTTAGAATCTTTTGTTCTTTGTATCTTTGTGCTGAAAAATAGATCAGTATACTTATTATAGTACTTTCCACACTATTATATTGAATTCACCTCAAGTGAGCTCTCGTTTTGACTGTTAATATTGTTCATTGTTTTAGAATATTCTCCCTTGAATGATGGAACTTTGGTTTGCTTGCTCATTTTGAATGAGAGATTTATGTTAGTTTATAAAGAGGGTTCTTTCTCTCTCCCTGCCTCATTCCTCCCTCCCTCATTGGTCCTGCTTCTCTGGAAAACCCTAATACAGAACACACCTTTGCTTAGCTTTTTCTCCTTCCCTGCCCAACATCCCTTCCTCCACTTCTTCAGGGAACAGCCCCCAAGAAGTCACTTGCACTAGAATCTGTCTCGGATTCTAGAGAACCCAACCAAAAGTGCTTCCAGTTAACAGCTTAGGGTCAGTCTGTAAACAGGACCCTAGTGGTGGTTTGGATCTCAAGTCCAGTAGTGGTTTGAGGGTATCACATATCTATCCGATCATTGAATCATGGTCTTGCGGCTTGGTTCAAATCTTGCTTGTGAGTTTGCATTTATCTTCCAGCCTGATGAGATCTACAGTTGCCAACCAGCAGTTTTTCCATCTCCTTTCAGAGGCAGGGCAGCCCTGCCCTGCCATGGCCAGTGACTTGCAGCCCCATGTTGTCGGGAGCAGTTACCGCACAGGATCTGAGCTGCTGGAAGTTACTGCCAGCGTCAGTCCCCAGAACGGAGTGGACCTGAGATCTCAGCTTTGCTCACTACTTTGCTTTTGTTTCCCATCTGTGGTTCTTCCTCACAGATACTTAATCCTATCATTTTTCTACAATATTGCTTTTTATTGATGCATTACACAATTTGCAGGCCATAAATGTGCAGGTTTTTAAGTACCTAATATAATGATAGAAGTTGATAAATATATCAACCCAGCTCACCCACACCCAATAAGATACATGAAATATTCGTGTCCTAGATCATTCCTCTGTGTGTTAACGCTCTACCACACACCAGAGGCAGCCGCTGCTACAATGTTTTCCTCCTTCAGTTAGTTTTTGCCTGTTCTAGAACTTCAGACTATTGAAATCATACGATATGTGTCCTTTTGTGCCCAGCTTCTTTTGCTCAACATAACATTTCTGAGGTATACTAATGTCATTGCATGTGCGAGTGATTCCTTCATTTACCTTGCTGAGAGGTCTTCCATTGCAAGAATACACCAAGCTTCTTTATCCATTCTCCTGCTAATGGACAAGTGGATTATTTCCATTTTTTGGTTATTATCAATAAACCTGTTACTACCATTATTAAACATCTTTATTAAGATGTAATTCATGTATCATAATATATACTCATTAAAAATGTACAGTTCAATGATTTTTAGTATATTCGCAGAGCTGTGCAACCTCCACTGCAATCCAGTGTAGAACCGTTTCATTACCCTAGAAAGAAACCCCATACTCACTAGCAGTCACTCCCCATCTCCTTCTTCTCCCAGCCCTGCACAACCACTGATGTAATTTTTGTCTCTATAAATTTGCCTAACCCAAGGTCATGAGATTTATAACTATGTATTTCTAAGAATATTACAGTTTTAGCTCTTACATTTAGTTCTGTGAGCCATTTTACCTTTTTTGTGTTGGAGAAAGGTGGTGGTCCAACTCCATTCTTTTGCATGTGGATACCCAGTTTTTCCAACAACAGTTGTTGAAAAGAGCCGTCTTTCCCCCATTGAATTATCTTGGCACCCTTGTCAAAAATCTATTCGCCATAAACTTGAGAGTTTATTTCTGGACTCTCATTTCGATTCCCTTGACTTGTATGTCTGTCCTTATGCCATCCTACATTGTCTCGGTTACAGTGGCTTTGTAGTTAAGTTTTGAATTTAGGAGATGTGATTCTTCCAACTTTGTTCTTCTCTTTCAAGATCATTTCAGCTCTTCTGTGTTCATTTCCATATAGAATCAGCTTGTCAATTTCAGCAAAAACAACCAAAAAAAAAAAAAAACCCAAAACTTTTTTAAGCCAGCTGGAGCTGTGACAAAGATTTCATTAAATCTGGAGATAATTTAGAGAGTATTGCCATTTTTAAAACATTAAGTCTCCCAACCAATGAGTACAGAATATCTTTCCACATTTTTAGGTCTCTTTTATTTATTTCTGTGATGCTTTCTAGCTTCCGGTGTACATGTCTTACACTTCTTTTGTTAAATTTATTTCTAAGTATTTTATTTGTTGATGTTATTATAAATGGAATTGTTTTTCTTAATTTCATGTTTGGATTATTCATTGCTTCTATAGAGAAATGTAATTGATTTTTTATATCGATCTTGTATCCTGCAATCTGCTGAGTTTATTTATTACCTCTAATAGTTTTTCATGGACTCCTTAGAATTTTCTGCATAAAAAATTGTGTTGTTGGCAAATAGACATAGTTTTACTTCTTCCTTTTCAATCTGAATGCATTTTTTTTTCTTTTCCTGACGAGAACCTCCAGTACAATACAAACAGAAGTGGCAAAAATTCCTTGTCTTGTCCCTGCTTTTAGGGGGAAAGCACAGTCTGTCACTGTTAAGTGTGACGTTATGAATATTCTTGAACAAGTCCTTTGATGGACTGAGGTCTTCATTTCTCTTGAGTAAATGCCTAGGTGAAGAATTCCTGGATCACAGGGTAGGTATACGTTCAACCTCACAAAGAGCCATCAAATTGCTTTCCATAGTAACTTTTGTACCCAACCATCTTTAAAATTCCTCTTGTTACATTGTTTTCTATCATCTCAATGTGTTTCAGAAAACAGAAAGACTTCCAGACTGCGAACTGCTGGCTGTACCTTAATTGGACGGCTTCCCAGTGGTAGACTGAACAAGTCTGTGACTCCCAAGAATTTTTCAAGAGACAATTCTTTCATTCACAACTCAAATCCATTCCCTCATAAGCGCACCCTTTGTCCACTGCACAAACCCACCCAAATTCCTCCTCAGTTATTCCCCCAAAAGGAACCCAGCTAAACCACAAAATGCGCCGCCTGTGCCAATGTTCACTTTATTTGCATGTGATGTTTTCAGGGTGACATCATTAAAATTAGGGGGGCTCCCTCTGACCAAGGCAACTGTGAAGAGATGGTTACACAGTTCAGTCTTTTTTCCCCACATTTTTAAATGTTTCTTTAAATGAATTTATTGGAGTTACGTAGGTCAATAAAATTATATGTTTCAAGTGTACCATTCTATAATCCATCATCTGCATATTCTCACTCCAGTCTTGACACAGATCTTTTTTGTGCCTGCTTGGACTCCAATTATGATTTTGGTTGATCTCATATGTGATCAAAGGAATGCAAACATTCTGAAGACTCCCACATGCTATCTTGTATCCATCTCATACCGTAAACTCTGCTACCCATCTCCCGGACTGATGTCAGCATCTCCTTCAAAGCACAGCATGTCTTTGTAGGCACTTAACGTATCAGGATGAGCATCCGCCTGCTTACCTCATCCGTGAGCCTCGCGATCTTAGAGTCTCTCTCTGTGGTTCATTAGTCAGCTTCCCACGGTCACAGAGACCTTCCTCTATTTTTTTTCCCCAAAATGACAATATCTCTATCGCTTGGGCAAATTATGAAAGTTATATACATTTGTTCAAAGAAAGAAAGAAGCCTAGAAATTATAAAGCATAATTTTTCCCTCTGTAGAATAGCTCACATCAATAATAATACATCTATAACACCGAGGGAAATTTTTTTATGGCTAACAGTTTGGGGTTTGAATTTAAGGTTTATCATTCCAGGTTTTTGAAAGGCACTTGGACATTTCTGCATGGTAGTTGGTATATAACTAGAAGTCATTCTTTCTAATGGCATCATATTCTGCAGTATGAATAGACACTATTTTTGTATTATTAAATATTTCAGACATATAAAAAAGTACTAAAAATAATGTAATAAGCATCCATGTGCCACTGAGTTATTAGAAAAAAGTTCAATGACTTAAATATTTTCCCCAGTTTGTCTTTTGTCTTTTGAGTTTTCTTTTGGCGATGTTTCTCATGCACGTTTTTGTAGTCACAGAGTGAGCTTAATGAATCTTTTCTTTTAGGGCCTCTGAGTTTTGAGAAAGACCTTGCCCATGCCAAAATTACTCAGAAAATCTCCAATATTTTCTATTAGAACTTTCATCATTTCAATTCTTACATATGAATATTTTGTCTACTTGCAGTGTAACTATGTGACCAATGTGACATATAAATCAAGCGTAATTTTTCTCCCAGGTAACAGTCCATTTGACCCACTTCTAAAATAAATCTTTGTATCCCTCCTTTAATTTAAAATGCCATCTTTAATATATGCTAAATTCCCATATAAATTTAGTACTATATTTCCCATTCTGGTCCATTGCCATACTATTTCAATTAACTAATTAATTTAATCCACATAATAACTTATAGTTTGTATATCTTTGTTGCCCTTCTTTTTCAGAGTGATCTGGCTATTCTTCTCGTGTTCATTTTCACATGAGCTTTTAAATCATTGTGTGTAGTTTAAAAGAACCGTTGATGTGTCTTGAAAAATAACATCGAATTTAATCCTTTAACTTAGGAAAAACTGATGTTTTTATAATGTCGAACCGCCTTGTACATGAGCACCTAGGCCTTTTCGTCTAGGACATTTTGGTGTCCTGCAGTAAAGATTTAAAGTGGGTTTTTTAAAATATATTTTGTATGCATTTCCTATATATTTTATTTTATTTTTTGAGCTTTTATATTTTGAGTTTATTCTTCATTTAATTTTTAAAACACTGCTATAGTTGAATATGAAAACAACAATGGCAAGTAGCCAGCATATTATGTTCCTAGTCCTTCACTCCTTCACTCCTGCGTGTGAAGTGCCGGCAGTGAGTGCCATTCACTGGCCCCATTAAGAGGCGTGACCCCAACCCCTGCCCCGGGACGATGCTCATCATCCTCATGTGCTTCTCCATTGCCATGGCGCCATCTTTCTTGATTTGGATCGAAGTCCACAAGCTCTACCTGGTGCATTTCATCAGTCTCTTCTACTTCCTTTCAGGTAGGAGTTTTTCCAGCAAAGGGAGTTTATCAGGAGAGAGAAAGCCATTCACAGGAAGGGCGCCCTTAAATTCAACGATTAAGCGACCCTTTTCATATGGTCTGTGGTAAACTGACATGCCTTTATTTAACACACTCTTGACATCTCCATGCTTGATAATCTGGCCTGGTTGAGAGGCGATGACTCTGGTTCAGTTGCCAAGAGTAGCTATTGGCTTCAACCAGCTGTATGTCCATACACACGAAAAAGTCTTCTCCGCAAAGAATGAAAACAGCACTGTCCTTCTGCTCTGAAACAAGGGTGCTATCTCCGGGCTCTAGTCCTGGTTCTTGGTCTCCTTCATGGTGGAATGTTATCGTCTAGCCAACTTTCATGCCTTTGTCAGTATGATGAACTTCTAGAATCTTCTTTTCTCAAACGATCTTCCTTCCATTGCAGCTTTTACATCTACCTTTAGGACTGATCTGTTCCCCGTGGCCCAGGTACTCCACGCGCACCATTCCAGGTCCTATCAGATGAATTCTTATTTGCATCCCAGTACCTCAGTAATTGGGACAGCGCTCTACTGCTCCTTCCCCACCACCTCGGCCCTCACATTTGTCACAAATCCCATGCTTTTGCAGAGCTAGTTTTCTTGTTGCACCATTATATAAGCCTTCTAAAGTTACCAAGAGCTGACACACAAGATTTTTACCTCTCCTTTCCCTCTGCATCCTTCCTGCCGCTCCAAGAAACATACCCAGAATGTCCATGGGGGAGCCAAAACCACCACCTGCTCCACCTTCTTTAATTGCCTGCTCTCCTCCTTTATCATATAATTCCCTTTTCTTTGCATCAGAGAGCACTTCGTAAGCTTGAGAAATCTGTTTAAATTTCTCTCCTTCATTTGGATTTTTATCGGGGTGGTACTTTAAGGCCAGCTTCCTATAAGTCTTTTTCAATTCTTCCTGGATGGCATTGGGTTTGACCTCTGAAACTTCACAGTAAGTGGTTTCTTTCACCATTTTCGACAGCCAATGAGCGCCCGAGGCAGGTGTAGAGGAGCGGAAAAGAACATGTTACTGCGTGCAGCTCTGAAAGTCGCTGCTCTTTGGCTTCTCACAGAATGTTCTGGAAAGTTCCGCCTATTTCCTATATATTTTAGATATATCCTATGTATTTTAATTAAGATTTCTCCTGCTCTCTTTCAAAATATGGGTCTTTTTTCTTCATATCTTCTGATTGTTACTTGTAAATATAAATGTAATTGAGTTGGATTACATTTATTAATGTAATTAGTAATGTATTAATATTTTGCCCTATTCACTTGCTTACTACCTTATTGTATATAATAATTACTTGAGTTTTCCAGTTATTCAACACTATTATTGAAATTAGAGATACCTTATCTTTTCTTTAAATAAACTTTATATTTTATAACCGTTTTAGATTTATAGCAAAGTTTGGAGTGCTGAAAGTTCCCCTTTACCCCCGTATCCAATTTCCCATTATTAACATCTTACACTAGTATAGAACATTGGTTGTATACTTAATGAACCAATATTGATACATTATTATTAACCAATGACCTTACTTCATTCGGATTTCCTTAGTCTTCAGCTAACATCCTTTTTCTCTCCCAGAACTAATCACATTTAATTGTCTCTTAGGCTCTGCTTGGTTGTGACAATTTCTCAGACTTTCCTTGTCTTTGATGATGTTCACAGTTTTGAGGAATACTGGACAAGCGTTTTGTAAAATGTCCCTCTAATCCAGTTGTTACACCTCTGATTGATTCCTCTTAAAGTGTGGAGCTGGTACATGCAGTGTGTTGTTATGTGGACGTGGCGAGAGCAGACATTCTTGTCTTGTTTCATTTTTTGCTGGGATGCCTCTGCGGTGCCCCATTAAGCATTTCGGCCAGGATAGATATCTATTTGATCATGATAGTGAAATATTACAGTCCTGTACTTTTCTAGTAATCCTGTCCTGATTATAGTCAATATTATGTTTCTTAGTGGCTTTTTCTGAATTATTGAACATGCTTATGTGTGGAGGGAGGGGTCCCATAGTTTTCCAGGGCTGTTTTCACAACCCCAGTGGCTCTCTTCTGCTGCCACAGAGATAGCCTTGCCTCCTGCAAATTTGAAATCTGGCAAACCTGTCTTCTCTGAACGAAAGTGGGACTAGGAGGGCTTCTGACCCGAGTCCTATTTGTCTCAGCTCCCGCACCTCATGGCGTCCCCCATCCTTCGGGAGATGCATCTCTGCAGTGCTTTCTGAAGTCTGTTGCTGCTGCGCCCTATCCCCCCACGTCTTGTCACCTTTCCCCACAGTTTTTACCTGCTTTTAGTAGACCTTACTACATGTATATTGGAATCTGAAAAGTATCTCTCTCTCTAGGTTTGACCAAGAATGGAGTTCATGAGGTTTTAAATTCATTCTTCTTGCTGTTACTTTATGGTTTCCCAGAGAAGGTAAAAATGCAGACTCCTGCAGCTGTGTTCATACCAAAAGTCTTAATGAAGTAATTTTTGACCCAAAGACCGCCTACTAATTTCTGGAACTAGGGGACAATTCAATCAATCTTTGAACTCTGTCACATAAAGTTTTACTAGAAACATAATGGGGATTTTGGAGAGATGACTGGTGAACTTTTGATGGTGAAATAGAAACTTTAATTGCCGTGTAGAGAACTTGATTAAGAGATAAGGAAATTCACTCATTCAGTAAAACAACAACAACAACAACAACAACAACAACAATAACAAAAACCCTAAAGAACTGCTGTGCGCTAGGCATTTTGCTAGGCAGTTAACTGGTGGTTATTGTTGGTGGAGTTAGTCAAACTCATGCTTCGAATATTGTTTCCCCTGGACCTTTTGTGGGGAATAAAACCAAATTTATCTACTTTAAGAAGAGTCTCAGTATATGAAAGCACTTAGTGAGTTTCTGATTTTCTGAAAGGGAAATTTGAAGCCACTGTAAACTTTTAAGGGGTGTAATACTGTGACTACAAAAATGGCTGGAGCTGTGTCTGGTTCATTTAAACCAACGAGGTCACTGATGGGTAAAGGACATAGGATGTCAAATGACTGAGGCATGGTCACAGGTAGACAAGACAGAAAGAGTGCTGTAAGGAAGATGCCTCGGCATCACCGTGAGGCAGGCAAACCTCACCAAGGGGCAGGCAAACTGTGGGAGCAAAGGTAAGACTGACAAATGGAAGCATAAGAACCAAGAGTCAAATTGGGGTCCATGGTCAGAGGATGATGAATGAAGAACAACCGTGATGCAGAGATTATGCCTCTTCCCTTGCCTGCACCTGAGTTCAGCTTCCATCCATTAGTTGCTCACTTGTCCCCTATGTGGTCCAAAAGTCCCATTTTAGATTGGGGTTCCTAGCAACAGACACTGAGACTCAGAGCTTAGCATCCAGGAGATTTGGTGGGGAGCCCTCTCGCGAGCAGCCCCTGTAAGAACATGAGAGCAGCAGAACTAGACAATAAGCAAAGGCGAACTGCAAGGTGGTCACGACAGAGGTCTTGGCTAATCGTATGGGGAGCGCTGGAGTTGAAATGGCTCTTTGGAGTTTTCCCATACTGAGGCAAGCAGGTGTTTTGTTTCCGATCACTATCTAGTCACTGGATGTGAACTGTCCCCAGAGAGGACAATCCTGAAAGGAGACTAGCGGAGAGCTGTCACCTGTCAATGCTCCTGGCGGCTATAGAATGAGTGCTTCAGTCCTGGACAAGGGAGTAAGGACAGTGCCCCTCAACGTTCACTAATCGTCTTCTCAAGCCCAGTACAGGGCGGCAGCTG
Source organism: Mormoops blainvillei (assembly GCA_004026545.1). Lineage (NCBI taxonomy): Eukaryota > Metazoa > Chordata > Mammalia > Chiroptera > Mormoopidae > Mormoops > Mormoops blainvillei. The sequence continues at coordinate 48,803 of PVJD01004040.1, read as the reverse complement.
ACGCAGTAGCTCAGAATTACAGCCTCTGTGGTCTCTCTCATCTTGGCCTACTTTGCTACTCCTCCCTGCCACCCACATAGTCACTTTACAAAAACCTACTAACGGCTCCCTGAACACACCGTGTGCTCTTAACACCACCCTACCTTTGCATATGCCATGTCATCAGTCTGGAATGTCCTCCCTCCCTTCCATTCATCAAAATCAAGCTCCTTTTGAGGCCTACTTCAAAAGCTAATTGTATTATAAAAAGTCAAAACTGAATCAGTTTCTCCTTCCTCTGGGGTCCCAAAGCATGTTGTTCCTAATTTTCTGATCGTACCTGCCTTGCTTACTGTTATAGTTGATCTTGTATTTGAGTTTTCCTTTATCGGACTGTGAATTTGCCGAGTGCAGAACTTACTCTTTTATACTATTATTCTCTCCATAACCTAGCATACTGCTTGGCACAAAACATTGAACAAATAAGGATTAATTACATCAAATATGCCAAATTGCTATAAGTTTCTTAGGAAAAATTTCCCTAAAGGTCTGAAGACCCTTTGGCATCACCATGAATTTCTCCCTCTCATGGGAAACAGATGATATTTATTTTTTACCTATCATTTGAATGCTTACTATGGGACAGATACTGCTAAGGCTACTTCCTATTATTCTTTTTGTTAGTGGCAGTGTTATTAAGGTAAACTTCACATAATATAAAACTAATCATTAAAGAATGTACAATGCAGTAGCATTTAGCACACCCACAAGGCTGTGCGGCCACCACCTCTGTCCAGTTCCAAAACATTTGCATCACCCCCGAAGCAAACCTATTTCCATTGCTCTTAAACAAATTCTACCTAGTCCTCCAGAAGCTAGGCATGTTGCAACAAGAAAGGAATGGGTCTAAGTGTCTGAAAAATTCATAGTTTAACCCAACACTGCATAGAAATCATGCTTTTTGCTATGTTTCTGTTACTGACTGGGAAGGAACTTTCTTTTCAGTGTTCCAAGAGGGTCATGTTTGGGTGTCACTGGAGGTTCTGCAGTCCCATCCTGAGGAACTGCCCCCCAGCTTTAGAGAAAGGGAAGCCCTGAGTGACTTGAGGTGATGGATGGAAGGTTGGAAGCTGTGTGGTCTGCGCCTCACCGTTGTTTGGTTAGCATTGTGCGTGATGGGGAATGAAGGTCAAGCCTCTTTGACAAGTCCTTGTATTTTGGTGTCCTGAAATGTCTCTCTCACTGTGATTAAATGAGTAAAATCACAAACTCTACCAGGAAAGGGGAGGCAGCCTCTGGTAGGGCTAATCCAAAATCATCTTTATCTACAACCGGGAACATAGGTGCTTCACATTAACCGTCTTATTTCTTTCTTCGAATGATTCGGCAATATAGTCTGCAGTATAGATCAGAGAAAACAGAGGCTAAGAGAAGAAAGGAACATGCTCAGGCTCACAAGGGAAGGCAAAGCTGGGATTTGGCAGACCCTAGCCGACCATGCAGGCGTTTTCTAAGGAAGCTCTACCTAGACACCTGGCCCCATCCCTCGCTTCTTACCCTCTCTGATCTCCAAGTGCACTGGAACAAGTTAGCAACTCCGTCCCCCATCCCAAGTGGAGATCTTAACAGTGAACCCCCTGATTCCTCCCCTTGGGCACATCCATGTCATCTTCATCCTGTAACTGATGTAGTGAAGACAAGGCAATGGGGACCTCAGCTGTTTGGATTCTCATCCACATCGGATCAAACACAAACATGATCAGGAAAAAAGGCTCTATGGGACTATATACACATTTATTTTATTTTATTTTTTCTCTAGTAAGGCAAAATCAATGGACCCTTTTCAAATCACTTTTCTGGAAATAAATTTTCCGTAAATGTTTTTTTTTTTTTTTAATGTAGAGCAAGCAATAATGTGTAAACTTGCAGAAGCAATTTGAACTGGGTTACTCAGTTAATGGTTTGCAAGATAGGCTTTTGCTTTTGGAGGGGTTATAAGTGTCCCTGTTTTACAACATGCCCAGACTTTGTTAAAGTCTGTACATAACTGATTAAATTAAGGTTGTAAGAACACTCTTGGTGGTGTAAAATGATTAATCACATCATTAAAATGACAAGAAATGACTGAATTTTTGAGTCATGCAAAATTTAAAAACCAGGGCCAATATTTTAAAAGAGAGGATGGTAATTTTTACAACTGCATAATTTCGACAGTCATTTTTATGTCACATCAACAATAACTTTTTTGTTGATTATTCTTGCTCCCCATGATTGCAGGCACTTCAAAAGGACAAAAGAAACATTGTCATACTTTAGTAGTCCTTGTTATTTTTAGTTTTGAAGGCACAGTTTTTAAATAAGTAAAAGACTGCAAATAAATGTCTCAGGTACTATGTAATATTTTTAAATTTTGAATATTCATCTCTTATAATTAAAATGAGGCATTTGAATTTCCACAGGTATGCTTGGATTTTTTAATACCTTGAATTGTGTGTTTGGAAATCAGGCCATGCTAACGCCTTCATATTCTTACACTTGGAATTGGCATTAAAAGTTTGGCTTCCATTAACACGTAACCCCTTACATTCAAAGACTCAAAGTTACGTTCATTACTTCAGTGTCCATTTCTGCACACACCTGGCTTCAGATATATTATTAGAAAAGACACGGGAGCAGCATGTCAAAGCTTTCTATATTGTTCCGCAAAAGCTAGAAATTAATTAAAGAGCTCATTTTCACAGCAGGAAGTAGCAATTTATTCTGCCAATTCTCTTCCACTTCCTCAGGAGAACTCACTCTGTTCAAATTAGAAGGGAATGGTCTTCCCTTTCCGGTATTATCTCTAACCTCTTTGAAACACGGCTCAGAATTCTCCGCGGGTGTACTCATCACGCCGGCCAGCCTGGTGCAGGGAAGGACACCTCAGTCCAGGTGAACTCCCCCTGCGCTGAACTTGTACGCGGCGAGAGGGAAGCTGACTGCGCGGTGAGAAGCCCGGCTGGCTGCAGTGGTTGTGCGCCTTCTCCCTGACGCTTGCTTGCTCAGGGGACTCTTACTATAATACAATTGTAAGTAAGCTCTTAATTTGGGGAGCTCATTAACGCCGTTTTCTGCATTCCCATTTTTCACAGAGCATCATGGAGATCATGGTCCACTGTGGACTGTGAGTAAGATGAGCTGGAGGGGTCGGGGAAGTAAATCTGGAGGAACCTACAGTACTGGCAGAGTGCGGAAGAGCCGCCGCACGGTTTGAGGAGCTGGATGATGTACTTGCGAAATTTCTCCCCCAGGAAAAAGTAGATGACTGGGTTCAGGCAGCAGTGAACAAAAGCCAGGGTCTCTGTGGCCTGGAGGGCATAGTCCAGGTGTCTTTCAAAGGTGCAGTCCTGGATGACCTCGAGATCCACCAGGGTCTCCAGAAAGAGCACTACGTTGTACGGTGCCCAGAACCCCAGGAAGAGGACGACCACGGCGAAGACCATCTTTACGGCCTTGTTCTTCTTCTCGTTTTTACAGTGCTGCAAGGTCCTGATGATCATGGAATAGCAAAAAAGCATGATTCCTAAGGGGATCATCAACCCTAGAATGTTGATCTCCAGGGAGCTCAGAACCTTCCACCGCGTGGAGTTGCGCACGTACTTGGTTTTGCAGTAGGTGCGCCCTCCCTCTGTGTAACACGTGCTCAATAAAAGGCCCGGCAGGGAAACCAGTATAGCCACAGCCCACGTGACCAAGCTGGTGATGACCCCATAAGTCACGGTCCTGGCCCTCAAGGAAAACACCGCGTGCACAATTGCCAGGTATCTGTCTATGCTCATGAGCATGATGAAGAATATGCCACTGTAGAAGCCCACCAAGTACATCCAGGAAATAATCTTACAGAGACCTAGTCCGAAAACCCACTGATCTGCCGCGTAGTAGCCCCAGAAAGGGAGGCAGAGCACGAAGAGCAGGTCAGAGATGGCCAGGTTGAGCAGGTACACGTCGGTCATGGACCTGAGCCGCTTGTACTTGAACAGGACCAGAACCACCATGGAATTTCCAAGCAGACCAAACAGGAAGACCAAGGAGTAGAGTGGGGGCAGGAAGAGCCCCCCAAATGCTTTGATGCCCTTTTTGGTGCAAGGCTCAGGGATATTTACGTAGAGATAGTAATTGTTATAGATGCTGTCATCCATGGTGGTGTCTGCTATATCCGTGGTGTTCATTTTCAAATCTGCAGACTCCCCAAGGCAGGTCTGAGTCCAACCAGAAGAAGCTAATGAGGAGAAGAGCAAACAAGATTTCTGTAAGAACAGAAACAGATCAAACCAGAGCTGAATGCAGAGAACAGCTGCTTAGTATTTTGCCCCAGATCATTCTACAACCTTTCCAAGCTTCCCAAGTTGAAGGGCTCGGTTCCTCACAGGACAGTGCAGCCGAATGAAATAATGCTGACCCTGGCCAGTGTGGCTCAGTTGGTTAGAGCATCAGTCCATACACCAAAAGGTTGGGAGTTCGATTTCTGATCCGGGCACGCACCTAGGTTGTGGGTTCACTCCCTGGTTGAGGCACATATGCAAGGCAACCAATCAATGTTTCTTTCTCACATCAATGTCTCTCTCTCTCCTTCCTCTCTCTTGAAAATCAATTTTAAAAAGCTAAAACATTTTTTTAAAAAAGAATCCTGCCCTTTGGGGTCAGACAGATTCCAAATTCCAGCTCTGCCACTGTTCTTATCCCTCTGCTGGGGGCTTCAGTTCTCTCCTCTGCAAGTGGGGACCTTATTTCTAAAAGATAACCTGGGTTACTGAAATCCCTTGCAGAAAGGACAAGCCCAGCTGGAATCCCCAACAGCACTACACTGAGGGCCTTTCCGACATAAAAATAGGAAGAAAGAAAGGTATTTTAGTATCAACCTATGTTACCCCTTTAGATTGTAACTCCAAAAGTTCAGTAATTACTTAGGGGATCATTAAGCTAAAAGGAACCCAGGTTGGTCATTTGCCTTTATATGAAAATTCTTATTCCTCCTAAATGCTTCTCACTTTATAGATTTCAAAGCACGTTCACTGGGATTGTCCATTTACTCCTGCTCCCGTGCTCCTGCCCCCAGCGTCCCACCATCCCTAGCAAAACCTGCGACTCTCAGGCAGTCAAGCACACTGAGCCATGGTGCAGGTAACTCAGGAAAGAGTCAGAGAAGTTGAAATACATCGGAAGGCCACACAGCTACGTACAGAACTTGCTCTTCAGGTTCCGAGTCCCAGGATACATTGGCAAAACAGGTCAGGGGGCTGGTGAGGGTGGAAGGACTCTAGTTTATGGTTTTTGCTGGTTTCCATAGTGTAAATACTCCCCCCATGGACAAGGTCAAGCTGCCAACTGCCTCATAAAATTCTTGAATGTTTAACAATCAGCCCTTGAGAGCGGGTGCAAGTGGGCTCCAGGGCACGACTGCCGGGTTTCATGAACATCCAGAGCATCGTCTGGGGTGGGAACGCGTCTGGCTTTCCAGGCCGGTGACTGTAGCCTCTCCTGGGCCAATTTGACCCTGACGCAGCAAACCTGTTCTCAAGGTCCTTTGGAAGGTTCCAGTACTTACTTAACTGGGGAAACTGAGGGAAACGTTTGGTCTTTTCAACAAAACCATATGTGAAAATCAATCCTATGCACTGAATCCTGTCAGAGTGGGAATTAGTGTGACAGATCTAGAAAAGGCACCGCAGTGCCAGAAATAAAACCTCTACATCCTCAGTTACCCTCATTTCCTATCTAAATTGGCAGATGAGGTTAAAATCTACTTAAAGTTACACACATGCTCACAATCACTCTCATTTCCTCTCTAAATTGGCACATGAAGAGGTTAAAACCTTCTTAAAGTTGCACACAAGTTCACCTGTGAATCAGAGCAATTTAGGAACGAGAGCTTTCCCACTCAAGGGCAATTCCTCTTGCTTCCTTTTTTTAAAAAATTACAGTTTACATTCAATATTATTCTGTATTAGTTTCAGATGTACAGCATAATGATTAGACAATCAAGCTCTTTACAGAGTAGCCCCCCAATATTTCAAGTGCCCGCCTGGCCCCATACATAGTTATTACAATATTATTATTGACTTTATTCTTCGCACCTTCTTCTTAATGGTACCCTGAGGTCTCTTATTAAAACCCTTTTCACAGTGTTGAGTAATTCACAGCTACTCCCTACCTCCCACCTTCACCAGCACACACCCAAACACCTAAACTCTGTGTTTCTCAAGTGAGAGATTTTGTTTTATTCCTGCAAACAGATGCTGAAGACTGATGCACCTCAAGGTCTCAAAAAAAAAAAAGTTAAATGAATAGCAATTCTATTTAAATAAAGAACAGTTCTAGTCTTTCTGCACCATTTTGCCAGTGAAAATTAAAGAAGCGGAAGAGACTGAGGAGTTTGGAAATTATCAGAACACACAAAAGTAAACACAGCCGGTAAGTGTTTGGAATTATTCTGTCATCCTTATTTGTGCGGTCTTTCTTGACCTGGGAGTCTTCATAGAAGCGAGAAGCAGAAAAGTTTTTATGTTTAATGAAAATTGTCTGCGAATTCTGAGCATGTGGCCTTAGGCCAGGTGTGCGCATAAATGAGTGCCCGTCGGACAACGGCGCAGGGGGTGCGGGTCCAGGCAGATCGCGTGTGACCTCCAAGATAGGAGCCCAGTGTGAGCACTGGGCCGACCAAGATGCCCGAGTGGCGGGACCTGGGGAGTGGCTGGTCAGCCTCAAGGGCTTCCAAAGTCCTCACACCTGTGTAGAAATCAGCACACAGCCTGAAGTCCTGGGAATGGCCCCATCTGTCCCCACTTACCTTGCTTTTCTGATAGTGGCTTTGAGGAAAGCTGTGAGGCAGTGCCAGGCTTGCTCAAGAAGCAGCATTAAGAAAGACAGGTGCCTTTGAAGGGCATGTCTTCCTGTGAGCTCTGACCCTGCTCCTCACCCATCTCTGCTGAGTTCAAGTGGTTTTTTTTTTTTTTTTTAATAGAAGAAAGAGAAAATGACTCTCAATGACTCTTAGTGACTCTTACTCACTCATTTCCCAAAACTGAAAGCTAGGTTAAGGAGAAAAATGAAGTAAATTATTAAAAAGGGGAATCTGTATAAAATCATTTATTTGCTGTATTTCTGATTTAAACACTGTCCTTTTAGCTGGCTGGCTGTAGTGGAAGTGATCTTTATATTAGATCAGGGGGCTGTTCATTACTTCTCCATCATGCATGTGCAGTGGCAAGCAATCAAAATGTGTGATATTCTCTGAACAAGTGGGATCTGAGGAGGTCAGGGTGAGAAGTCAGACATATTCAAGAAAAAGGGTAGTCAAGCAGTGAAGAGGCAAATGTATGCAAATGCACGTGTCTGGGAGTAACTTGGAAGACCTTAGTCAGCCACATTCAATAATGGAGAAATCCTCGTACTTGTGAAAGTAACATAACAATATAGCTTCAAGCCCCTTTTGCAATGGGAAGACCCCTCCCCAAAGCCCCTTCTTCAGAAGTTGTGATTTTACTGACGGTGGCCGTGGCTGAATCCCTCTGGGTTTGCAGAGCAGTCGTAGCCAAGGGGCTGACACCAGGACTCAGTCTTTCGGGTATCTTCTCCTCAGCTCTGCCAGCTTTCAAGCGCCTTCCCTCTACGCGTCTAGAGTTGCTTAGTTCTGCAGTTCATCTTAAAAGAGCCACTCGTGACATTTTTCTTGAGGAAGTTGCCTGAATAGAAACTAAAAGATTGACCTAGGGCAGTGTTTATTGAACTTTTTCATCGTCACGCCCGCAAGGAGTTCACACATTTTTTCCGAATCACCTCCCCATGAACTTTTAATACTACAGACTATTTATCTGTTTACATAATATACATGTAACAGTGCTTCACACATAGAAAGATTAAGGTTTTTTTCACCCCTAGGGAAAAATTTTTAACAGCACCCAGGAATGCCGTTAAAATTCTACAAGGCAGGGGAGAGCCCTCCGCCATAGTTATCCTTCCCAAAATGCCAACAGTGCTGAGGGTGAGAAACCCTGAGCGAGACGGATGTTCCCCATGGTGTGAACTGTGCATCCAGATTCATAGATATCCTGGGTAAAAAAAAAAACAAAAACAAAACAAATCGTGATCTGTGGTCAAATAAGTTTGAGCAATGCTGGGCTTGAGTCCGGTTAAATACAGTTCCTTACTGTAATGCTTCTTCGTGGCTTTTCAATGCTAATATGGTGAACTCTGGAAGGCAGGCATAGAATGAAAATGTCTCAGTGAATCTAAGCCCACTATGCAGAGTAATTTATAAAATAACCATTTTTTCAAAAAACGTGGAGGCTGAGGAAGTTTCTACCACAGATTTGTAGACCTTGAGGGACAAGCTAGAGAGCTGATGGGTACCGTGCGTGAGGTGTGAAAGCACGCATCCTGGCAAGGCCATGGCCACGCCCACCTGAGCACAGCGCCGAAGCCTCCAAGACCCCTGGCTGGCGTGGCAGGTGTTGTTCAGGTTCTAGAACATGTGATAGATATCCAGAGGTCCATATCACCGTAAGTGATCGTTGGTCAGTCTGGGTCCTGAGATGATTCCCTTAAAAGCTGGCGAGTGCTCCTGGGACTGGATCAGGCCACATGATGGGCATTGCAGGTCAGAAGTCAGAGAAACCACGGCTCCGGTGTCCATGTTGGCTGAGAACACTTGCCCGGAGGCCTACTCACTCGGGGTTTGGGACTCAGTACCACCACTTTCTGGCTATAGGAACCTCGATTTTCTCATCTGTAAAAGGGTAATGCATGAGGATTGCGGGAAGATTAATGAGCCAATGTTTGTGAAGCACTTAGTATAGTGCCTGGCGCACAGACCTGCGCAACAGTGACATCAGCTATGAAAATTAGTAGTATAAATAAAATGCACAGGAATGACTTTCTCCCTTGAAATAACTGAGCGTGGCATGTGGCCTGTCACCATAACTAGGAATCCAAGAAATATTTGGACTTATACTGAGGGGGCCACATTTGATTTGTGAGTGGGTGTTCAAGTTAAAAGGTTTCTGGTTTGCAAGTTGCAGATGACGTCCGTGTTCAGATTCAATGTTACTGTCCTGGAGAAACACTAAATAGGCTCTCCCAGTAAGGATTTCAAAACTAACCAATACCCCCTGCCAAAAAAAGGATCAAAATTTTACTAATGCCTATTCCACAGACAGAGAAATAGGAACCTAAAGAGGGGAGGTAGTGTGCTCAAGGCAACACAGCCAGAGAGACACAGGACCTACACTCCTGACGTTTTCGTGGACACGATCTTCCCCTGGGCCGAGTTTCTGAAAACTAACTAAACAGGAACAGGTCAAGAATAAATATCCCAGGGCAATACTCCCCCGAAACCCAGGTAGCACAGCAGCGCAGCACAGGCATTCCAGAAGGAAAGCACTAACATGAGACTGCAGCGCCCCCTGGTGTTACCAAACTGTAATTCAACATGGAAGACATCCAGGTATTTCACCCAGCCCACCCTTGACCAAATCCATCCGCAGGGACCAGCATAGTATCTGACACTTGAAGCCATAACCTCCCAAGGCATTCGGGACAGCCCTTGCCCCTGCACAGCTAATCCTCCATAGAGGATGCAGGTTGGTGGTCAGTGGTCGCAACCAGTCCTTGCAGCTGACTGGCCTGGGTAAGTCCCTCCCATTGACCTTCCAACAGCAATCAAGTCTCAACTTCAATAGGAGGATGTACTTAGCCCACACAAAGGGCACACCTCAAATACCTAGCTTGTGTGATAGGGGAAGCTGTGCCACTGGACCCTACAGGACACCTACTACATGAGGCCACACTACCAAAGACAGGGAGTCATAGCAACTCTACCTAATACATAGAAACAAACACAGGGGGGCTGCAAAATGAGGAGACAAAGAAACATGGCCCCAATGAAAGAACAGATCAAAACTCCAGAATAAGAGCTGAATGAAATGAAGATAGGCAAACTATCAGATACACTGTTCAAAACACTGGTTATAAGTGTTCAAAACACCGGTTATAAGGATGCTCAAGGAACTTAGTAAGGACCTCAACAGCATAAAAAAGATCCAGTCAGAAATGAAGGATACAGTAATTAGAATAAACCATTTACAGGGAAACAACAATAGAGTTAATGAAACAGAATCAAATCAATGATTTCAAATATGAAGCAAAAAAACAACCTATCAGAACAACAAGAAGAAAAAAGAATTCAACAACACAAGGATAGTTTAAGCAGCCTCTGGGGCAACTTCAAGCAGTCCAGCATTCACATCACACAGATGCCAGAAGATGAGAAAGAACAAGAAATTGGAAACTGATTTGAAAAAATAATGAAAGAAAACTTCCCTAATTTGGTAAAGGAAACAGACATGCAAGTCTAGGAAGCAGAGCCCCAAACAAGATGGATGCAAAGAGGCCAAGTCCAAGACACATTATAATTAAAATGCCAAAGGTTCAACATAAAGAGAATCTTAAAAGCAGTTAGTTATCTACAGGGGAGTTCCCATAAGACTGTCAGATGATTTTTCAAAAGGAACTTTGCAGGCTAGAAGGGATTGGCAAGAAATATTCAAAGTCATGAAAAGCAGGCAATTACAGCCAAGATTGCTCTACCCAGCAAGGATGTCATTTAGAATCAAAGGGCAGCTAAAGAGCCTCCCAGACAAGAAAAAACTAAAGGAGTTCATCATCACCAAACCATTATTATATTAAATGTTAAAGGGACTTATTTAAGAAAAAGAAGAAGATCAAAACTCTGAACAGTAAAATGGTGATAAATACATATCTATCAACAACTGAATCTAAAAAACGAACTAAGCAAACAGGTAGAACAGAGACAGAATCATGGATACTGAGAATGTTTTGATGGTTGCCAGGAGAGAGGGGTGTGGGGGAATGGGTGAAGAGCTGAGGGGATTAAAAAGTACAAGTGAGGCCCTAGCTGGTGTGGGTCAGTGGATTGAGTGCCAGCCTGCCAACTAAAATGTTGCCAGTTCGATTCCCAGTCAAGGTTCACGCCTGGGTTACAGGCCAGGTCCCCAGTCGGGGGCATGTGAGAGGCTGATGTGTCTGTCACACATCAATGTTTCTCTCCCTCTCTTTCTCCCTCCTTTCCCCTCTCTCTAAAAAGAAATAATTTTTTTTTAATTTTTAATAAGAAGTACAACTGGGTAGTTACAGAATACCCATGGGGATGTAAAGTACAGTATAGGAAATGGAGCAGCCAAAGAACCTACGCATGACCCATGGACATGAACAATGGCAGGGGATGACCTGTGGGAGTGGGGGTCTGGGTGGAGGGGGACAAAGGGGGAAAAATCAGGACAACTGTACTAGAATAATTAATAAAATATAATTTTTAAAAAGAATGATAAAAATACTCCTGGACTCATTTTAAGAAGTGAATATAACCTTGATAACAACCAGACAGAATGAAAAAATAAAATTACTCAATATCACTTATTAACATATTGATGCAATTATCTTACATAAAATATTAATAAACCAAATTCACTGAAGTTGAAGAATACATACTGGCCAAGTTCATTCATTTCAGAAATGCAAAGTTGGTTTACTATTAGAGAATCTATTAACGCAAACCAGGACATTAGCAGAATGAAAGAGAAAAGCCATCTGACACAGAAAGAGCATTGAATATGAAAAACAATAACTTTGTAATAACATGGTTACTACACTTAGCATGGTGATAACTTCATAAGGTATATAAATGTCTAATCACTAGGTTGTACACCTGAAACTAATATAAAATTGTATGCCAACTATAATTTTTAAAAATTTTTAAAAAGAGAAACAATGTTTATGATTTAAAAAAACAACTTTAGGACATTAGGAACATAAAGGATCCTCTTTAAATTAATAAAGGTATCTACAAAGAAAATCTCCAGCAAACAACCTGTTTAATTGTAAATAGCAAATGTCATTCCTTTTAAAATCAGGACCCACCAGTAGAATGCCCTCCAGTAGCAGTTCTATTCAAGCTGGTAGAAAAGACAAGAATTGAAAATAAAAGATATAATGAATTCAGCAAAGTTGTGGGATACAAAACCAATATAAAATATCAGTTGGATTTCTATGTACTAACAATAAACAATCTGAAAATAAAATTAAGAAAACCATTCCACTTACAATAGCCTAAAAAGAATAAAATACTTAAGAATAAACTTAATCAAGGAGGTGAAAGACTTATACACTGAAACCTATAACTCATTGCTAGAAGAAATTAAAGAACATACAATAAATGGAAAGACATCCTGTGTTTATGAATTGGGAAACTTAATGTTGTTACAATGTCAATACTACCCAAAGCAATATACAAATTTAATGCTATCCCTATGAAAACCCCAAAAGGGGGGCTTTTTTGGCAGAAATGGACAAATCCATTCTAAAATTTATATGGAATCTGAAGGGACCTCAAATAACCAAACAAGCTTGAAAAAGAACAAGTTGAAAGTTGAAAGTCTCACACTTCCTGATGTTAAAACTTATTACAAAGCTGCAGTAATCAAAACAGTGTGTTACTGGCAATAAAGACAGACACACAGACCAATGCAACGGAATAGAGAGCCCAGAAATAAACCCTCACATATGTGGTAAAATTATTTTCAAAAAGGGTGTCGAGAGCATTCAATAGGGAAAGGACAGTCTTTCTGACAACTGAAGCTGGGAAAACTGAATATCCTCCTGCAAAAGAATAAAGTTGGGCCCTTCGCTTACAGCATATGCAAAAATTATCCCAAAATAGATTACAAACTTAAACATAAGAACTAAAACTAAAATCTTAGAAGAAAACAGTGGAGCTCTGGCCACATGGCTCAGTTGGTTGGAGTGTCGCCCAATACACCTAAATGTTTTGGGTTTGATCCACGGTCAGGGCACATTCCTAGGTTTTGGGTTCGATCCCCAGTCAGGGTACATACAGGAGGCAACCAATCAATATTTCGCTCAGACTGATGTTTCTCTCTTTCTCTCTCTCTCTCCAAATTATATATCTGATAAGGCATTAATATCCAAAATATATAAAAAACTACAACTCAGCAACAAAAAAGCAACCTGATTGATGTTGGTGGTACTGGTTCAGGGACAGAAAAATAGACACAAAATAAAGTAGCCAAAAGTGAATTTCAGTGACTGTTCTAGAGATAGACTGAATACATTTTTTATTTTAAAAACCCCCAAAATATCACACTCCCTAGACTGAAGCCCCATGTGTGAAATCAGCACCTTCCCCACCTCCCACACACACACACACACAGGAACTTAAAATACAAACTAAAGGGACTGCTGATGGGTTAGAGCCTGAAGAAGAGCTGTCCCCTTAACACCTCCAAATACCAAGATGTTCCAGCTCCCAAGGTAACAATTCTCTAGGGCATATTGTCTGCACCATCCCCACCCCACCCCACCCAGAGGCGGATTTCAGGCGGGCGCACCGGGCAGGCGCCTGGGGTCCCGACTTCGAAGGCATGTATTTTTATTTTCCCTGTCTCTCTCTCTCTTCTTTTTAAGGGCCCAATATTTTCTTCTGCCTCAACCGACCTTAATCCGCCTCTGAGCCCACCCCCCCACCCACATCCAAACCACCAGACCCTGCCTTTGGAGTACCCAATTCCCTCCTTCTGTGTTTATGTCGGGCCTGGCTTGAGTTCTTCCTCCCGCCTTAACCCCCGCTTCTACCACTTCCCTGTTGAACACAGCTAGAGACACAAAGTATATAAACATAGGTTGGTATATTTTAAAAGTATAAACAAGTTCAGTGTGCCATTTTATATATTAGGGTACAGTGAAAAGAAGCATAGAGAAATAGTTCCGATAACCTCCAAGACGGTGACATAAGTCACCGCAAGGATGAGAGTTGGAGAAAAAAATCTTATTCCTGCAGCTCTGATAATCCTGGGGCAGGAGCCGGCTGTGGAGACTGGAAGGTAGGCTGCAGAGGTGCGGCGCGCTCTGTAGCTTCTTCTTCTTCTTCTTCTTTTTTTTTTTTTTTGGTCTAGGGTCAAAAAAGGAGAAAAACATTGTCAGAAAGTGAGGGCGCCGCGATGGGCCAAAAAGCGGGGCCCTGAACTGGAGAATGCAGGGTTTACCACGATTAAAATGAAGCTGCTTAGAACACCCTCCCAGGGCTACTCCCTTCTCAGTGTCCCCGCCCCGAGGTCAAACGTGGTCTCTCCCATCCCTTTACCCTGCCCCTCCCCGCCCCACCCCACCGCCCCCAGCCTTCTCAGTCCTGCCATTTCCCTAACCCTGACCCTGTCAACGCTCAGGCCCGGGATCTGCGTAAACGGCAGCACCACAGGGCCAAGGCTGGGATGTGCTGAGCCTTAGTGCCAGATGCCAACGTGGAGGGGGGGACGAAATGTGAATGGCTGAGCAGAGCCACCTTGGTTTTCTCATACCGTGACATTTGGGAATATTCCAAGATAAGCAATGCCTAATATGTGATGGAATTTTAATTGAAAACTTTTTTCATGTAGTATTAGTAATCCTGAAAAATTGTAGTTTACTTACTTATTTATTTTTATCCTCACCTGAGAACATGCTTATTGATTTTTTTTTTTTTTTAAGAGAGAAGAGAAGGGAGGGAGAGAAATATCGAGATCGGTTGCCTCTTGCACATGCCCTGACTGGGGACCGAACTCACAACCCAGGCGTGTGCCCTGACCAGGAATAGAATCTGCAACCTTTTGGTCTACAGGAGGACACTCCAATGAACTAAGTCACACCAACCATGGTAAAAATGGTAGTTTAATTTAACACAAATGATTTCCTCTTTCTCTGCAAATATTTACAGCTTTATGTAAGATCACAAAATGACAGCAGGAACATTTTCACAAACAAGTGTGTGTGTGTGTGTGTGTGCGCACGCGCGCGTGCGCATATGTGTACCTGTATATACACACAGTTTTGAGTGCAAAAATTACTTATGTGAGCAATAGTTACACCTATACAATAAGCTATACAATAAGCTCATGTGATAAAATACACGCATGCTACAAGAGTATGCCCAGTCCCTCGCCAGGCATCTCTGTAGGATCCGGGTTCATTTCTCTTTGTGGGGCATGCACACATGGTTAACAATTCCAAGGTCTTTGAGTCTCTGGGCTTACTAAGAGGGGAAAATAAGAGAGATGTTATTAATTACTGAATGCTGGTGCATGACCCATCTTACATGGAATTAAAAAGTGGGATCCATTTGGTCAAGGTTCTCATAAGTTTAGGTGAATTATAAAAATTTAGAAAGTGTGAACTTGTCCACAGTTTATCACACAATCTCAAAATACCACCGTATTACTTTTCTGTTGCTACAGTAACTTAAGTATCATAAACTAAGTGGCTTATACCACGTGAATTTTTTAATCTTACAATTCCGGCAGTCAGAAGTCAGAAATCATTTTCAAGGAGGGTTGGTTTCTTCAAGAAGCTCCGGGGAAGAATCTGTTCCTTTGCTTTTTCCAGCTGCTAGAGGCCAGGTACATTGCTGGGTCCTCTCACGGCCTCCCACGCCATCTCCAAAGCCAGCAGTAGGGCATCTTCTCTCCTCTCGGACTCTTTTACAATGACTATTGTGATTACGTTGAGCCCACCCAGATAATCCAGAATAATCTCCTTATTTCAAAGTTCCTTTTGAATGTAAAGTAACACGTTCATCAGTTACAGGGATAAGGATGTAAACATCTTTAGGGCCCATCATGCTATCTACCATATCACATTCAGTAATACCGCCACTGATCTCATTAGAAAGCTCTAGGAATTAAGAAGTCGTCATATTCATCACAGCAAATATAAGTTTTCCAAGATTATATTATTTTTTTAATCCTCACCCGAGGACATATTTATTGGTGAGAGAGAGAGAGAGAGGCACTTCAGTGTGAGAGAGAAACATAGATCTGCATGCACCCCAACCGGAAATTGAACCCACAACCTTTTGATGTATGCGACAATGCTCCAAACAACTGAGCCACCTAGCTGGGGTCCAGGATTATAATTTTCACTGGAAATCTCAAATTTTATCATTAGCAACAAATACTGTCAGTTGTTTTACTTGCAATGACAAGTTCACTTCATTCATTTTTAATCAAATGTCTACAAAATACCTGTTTGAATAATCACAAATTGTAAGTCTTTCAAGTTAAATGGAATTCTATGTGAATTCAAGGGGAGGGAAAACAAAGTCAGTTTCTTCTGCTTCATCAAGGATAAGCTCAAGTAAATATGGCACTGAAAGCACCCAGCAGTGAAGAGTAGTTTGTCTTTAGTACAATTTCGTCACATTTGTCCAGTGGTTTTACCCACCATTGCTTTTGCATATTGATTTTGCAGTGCAAATACCCCCAGGGTGGAAAAGAGAAAGTGATAGTATTATTATTAATGTAGGTTTGATATCATGGATCCTCTGGAAAGGAGTACAGGAACCTTCTCTCTTGCACCAGGGCTCCTAAACCCACACTTTGAGAATGGCTGTTTGCAGGAAATGGAACCCGCCAGCAGAGGGCAGCAGGTACAGCAGCATTTTCCAATTTGCGTTGGCCATAATTTAGGAAATAGTTATTTCACGATAAATTTTAAAACATGCATTTAAATCTCAAAGATAACAATTCTTTTCCGAAAATATTTTACAATATACAGGAGAATTCAACGAAACAAATGTTACTTAAGCTCGCGACTTAGTTATACGGGCACTTTTTTTTTCTTTTTTTTCTGAGAAAGAGAGAGAAAGGGGACAGGGATTTGTTGCTCCACTTACTGATGAATTCACTAATTGACTCTTGTATGTGCCCTGACATGAAATCGAACCCACAAC
This sequence comes from Mormoops blainvillei, assembly GCA_004026545.1. Classification (NCBI taxonomy): domain Eukaryota; kingdom Metazoa; phylum Chordata; class Mammalia; order Chiroptera; family Mormoopidae; genus Mormoops; species Mormoops blainvillei. The sequence goes on along the minus strand of PVJD01004040.1, from coordinate 31,993 downwards.
CTTGGCGTTTGGAGACAATGCTCTAACCAACTGAGCTACTCTGCCAGGGCACAAGTATTCTTAAAATATGAAAATTCTCATTGATAAAGTATAGGCAAAAGGCATTCAGACACTTAAGAGAGACCTAGTTCAGCCTGTTTAGAGGAAATTTGAGAATATGTATTTAAAAAGCCAGAAATTTATACCATTTGACACAAGACTCCTACTTCAAAGTAATCTTTCTTTCAGAATGAATCAGAGCTAATCATGAAGTTTTAATGGGAAGGGAAGTCATGGTAGCATTACTGAAAGAGTGAATAGATGTTAATAATCTAAAGACCAGGCTGAATAATATGAGGACAAATCAACAATTTATGGAACACCCATAACATAGTATATTATACAGTCTTTAAGCTGCTTGGAAGGCTATTAAATATGAGAACATTCTCCCAGGTATGGTAAGGCAATGAGTATGCTCTTATGCTAAATACAGGGGTGGGCAAAAGTACACAGTTTATTCTTGTACTATTATTTATTAATTATTATATCATCATTTATGTTATAACTGCAAACTTATTTTTGCCCACCCCTGTATATAGTATGATTCTGATTTTGTATCATATTTATGTATGTACAAAACTTGAGCTCATTAATATTTTGAATATTATAAACACTTTTATGTAGAAACAATGATGGTGCCTGGCTAGTATGACTCAGTGGACTGAGTGCCGGCCTGAAAACCAAAGGGTTATTGGTTCAATTCCCAGTCAGGGCACATGCCTGGGTTGTGGGCAAGGTCCCCAGTAGGGGGTGCACAAGAGGCAACCACACGTTGATGTTTCTCTCCCTCTTTTTCTCTCCCCATCTCTCCAAAAATAAATAAATAAAATCTTTTTTAAAATAAAATTTAAAAAAAGAAACAATGATGATGATCCCCTTGTGAATTATAGCTGGGGCTTTTTTTCTTTTTAGATGTTCTTAGATCTGAAATTTTCAATGATGATACTAAAAGCCACACACTCTGAGCTCCATCTATCCACTCTCCTCTACTGGGATGTCCCCGTCCTTCCCGTCGCTGTCAAGTTCTTTGGAAGAGGAGACCATTCTCACTGTCCTCCCTTTAACCCCCTGCATTTACTCATGCCATGGCTGTTTCCTCATTCTTGTCCTAATACTGTGCTTGTTAAGAAGGGCCACAGTCATCTAATTATTCAAATCAAATTGCCACCTCTAGGTTCTTATCTTCCTTGAACCAAAGGTATTTTATACTGGTTTCCATTATTTAATTCTCCAAAATCTGTACTCCTTTGCTTTCCAGGGCACTGATCTCTCCTGGTTTTCCTCCTACCCAAAGTTTGTTGCCTCTTCAACCAATCCCATTTCAGTGGGCCCATCCACACTTCTCTTTTCTTCTCACGTGGCTTACGGTACCTGAATTTTTAATTCCAATGGAAGGTTTACCATGAAGCTCATAAAGTTTATCCTGTTTAAGGTTTCTCACTTGCAGCCCTGGTCAAGTAGCTCGGTTGGTTGGAATATTGTACCGAAATGTCAAGGTTGTGAGTTTGATCCCCAGCCAGGGCACATACAAGAATCAACAAATGAATGCATAAATAAGTGGTAGAACAAACCTCTCTCTCTCTCTCCATCTCCACATGCCTCTCTCCTTTCCTATCTCTCTCTAAAATCAATTTTTAAACAATAAGGCCCCTCACTTTGCATGGGCTCCTTTGAAGGCGCTGGCAGGGACCCTAATGTTAAAGGATAATTTCTTTATAAAGTAAAATTATGACTCTCATACAGATGTCAAATAAACATGTGTTAAAGGTTTTTATTTTGGTCCTGGTTGGCTAGCTCAGCTGGTTAGAGCAGTGCCCCAATATACCAAGGTTGCAGGTTTGATTCCTGGTCAGGGCACATATAAGAAACAACCAATGAATGCATAAATAAGTGGAACAACAAAGTGGTATCTCTGGTTTTTGCTCCCTTCCTCTGTCTAAAATCAATAAATACTTTTTTGAAAAGGGTGTAAGTATAATGAGAGAACCAATCAGAGGTTATAACTAGTTTAAAAGATAAACCAAAGAATAGATATATTTACAAATATGGGAATACTGCCCTGGCTGGAGTGGCTCAGTGGACTGTGTGCCAGCCTGTGAACGAAAGGGTTACTGATTCGATTCCCAGCCAGGGCACGTGCCTGGGTTTCAGGCCTGGTCTCCAGTAGGAGGTGCTCAAGAGGCAACCACACATTAATGTTTCTCTCCCTCTCTTTCTCCCTCCCGTCCCCTCTCTAAAAATAAATAAATAAATAAATTTTAATTAAAACAATAAAAATATATAATATGGGAATATTGAAATGAATGTGCAAATGAAGACAAAGCTGCCTTTTTCCAAGGAGGATAGAGTTGTCCCTCTCCAGAGCAGGATTCATTTGCATTTCTACATGTAAGAGTTATTTTGCATTGCTATCAGTCATCTACAAGTTAGAGTTGTTAAATAGCTCCCATAGAATTAGAATCAGATAAGGCATATATACTGTAGATAATGAATAGTTTTCCATGAAGCACAGATTTTTCTCAGCAGTATAGCAAGGTGCTAACACATAACACAGTCTTATGTTTAATAAAATAGGCAAAAGTAAGATAGTTTAACTGCAATTGGTTGAGACTACTCTCTTCCCAGTTAGAATTTGCACGTGCTTCTCTTAGAAGCTCAGGGGTAGCCATTGGTATTTTGGGAGATCCAACTAAGGGAAAATTTAGCGAGACATACACTTAGATTGGATTTAACAGGATATATTTATGGGGTGTCTAACTGCTTCTGAATATAATTCAGTCACTGTTAACTGTCAAGGTGCAGGAATGGCTACCAGTAATTGTCCTTTTGCCTGTCGTGCGTGCTTACCTAACAGGAAGCAAAGGTGCGGGGCCCTGTCTAAAATTCAGAATATTCCATAGCAACATTAGCGACCAGTTAGGCGTCGAGCATTGCCAACTTAAATAATATTTAAGATTAACTACCGGATCCTCAGATCTTACCCCTCAAATGAAAGAAGCATGACACAGGTTTTCTTAACATATGACAACAACATTAAAAAAAAAATTGCAAGACACTCTTTATAATGAACTATGGTACTGAAAGAAATTTTTCTAAACTATCAATAACAAAGGAAGTTTTGATAAACCATGCTAGAAGGAAGACTAAATTACGCCTTTATTCTCTGTATAGAAAACATTTTTAAATTGTTATTATATGAAGAAAGAATCACAGTATATGCAGCAGAAACCATGGAGAACGGTTTTATAAAGACATTGTAGACAGTACAGATTACAGGGTAGGGCTAAAACAGGTTTACAGTTGTGAGTACATGAAACCATTTATTCTTGTATTATTATTTATTAATTATTGTATTCTTTTTCATACAAACAACTGTAAACCTACTTTTGCCACACTCTGCATGTATTACTTCATAGAATTTGTTGATGTTTGTGGTATCTTTCAAGTTTATAATTTATCATTATTTCCTCTATCATTCTAGGGAAACACTTATTTTTAACCTAATTTCATATTTGTAATTTTGCATTTTTTCTCTTAAAAAGCACCCTCCAATTGAATAAGCTTCAAATCCCTAAATTTAGCCCCAATGGTGACTTCCAGGTGGAATTATTCAGTATGAACCTTGCTCAGATTAGCTTCTTTCGCTTAAGTTTTCTCCATGTCCTTTTGTGGCTTGATAGCTCATTTCTCTTTATCGCTGAGTTCTGTGCCATTGTACCACAGTTTGTTAATATAGTCACCTATTTAAGGACGTTTTGGTTGCTTCCAAGTTTGGGCAGTTACCAAAAAAGCTGCTATCAACCGGCCGGGTAGACAAATCGGTTAGAGCATCGTCCCAATGTGCCAAGGTTGCGGTTTCCATCCCTGGTCAGGGCACACACGGGAATCAACCAGTGGACGCACATATGAGTGGAACAAGGCTAATCAATGTGTCTTTCTCTCACTATCACTCTCTCTCTCTCTCTCTCTCTCCCTCTCCCTCTTCCCCTCCCTCCCTCTCTTTCTCTTTCTCACTCTCTCCCTTCCTCTCTCTCTCTAAAATCTTTCTTTTTTAAAAGCTGCTATAAACATTCAGATGCAGGTTTTTCTATGGACATAAGTTTTCAACACCTTTGAGTAAATACCAAGGAGCACAACTGCTGGAATGTATGGTAAGAGTATGCTTAGTTTTGTAAGAAATTGCCCGATAGCAGTGAATGAGAGTTTCTGTTGTTCCACGTCCTTCACAGCATTGGACATTGTCAGTGTTTTGGATTTTAGTCATTCTAATACGTATGTAGGAGAGTTTCCAGCCAAGATGCAGGAGTAGGTAAATACACTTTGCTTTCTCGCACAACCAAAAGAAGGATAACAACCAATTTAAAAACAAAAAAACAACCAGAACTGTCAGAAAATTGAAATGTATGGAAGTCCAACAACCAAGGAGTTAAAGAAGAAACAACCATCCAGACTGGTAGGAGAGGTGGAGATGGGCAGCTGGAGAGAGAGGATGCGCGGCAAGGGGGTGGCTCAAGGACTGGCTGGGCCAGGTGGCAGCTGGTGGACCAGGTGGTCCCACATTTGTGTGTGGATAAAACAGGAGGAACAACTGGGGAGCAAGACAGAGTATACAACCCAAGGCTCCAGCACTGGAAAACAAAGCCTCAAACCTCTGGCTGTAAAAACCTATGGGGGGTTGCAATGGCAGGAGAAACTCCCAGTCTCACAGGAGAGTCCATTGGAGGGGCCCACAGAATCCTAGAATGTACACAAGCCCACACACCCAGAAATCAGCACCAGGTGAAAGGGCACAATCTGCTTGTGGGAAGTGGGGGGAAGTGACTGAAAGTGGAGTGAGAGTCAAGCAAGTGGCATCGTTCCCTCTCTGACCCCTCCCCCACATATAGTGCCACAACACTATACATAGTGAAATAAAGGAAAATACACAGGAACCAACAATGAAGGGAAGGAAACCAGGACTCAAATCAATGATTTGGAACAGAAGAAAGAAATAAACATCCAACCAGAACAGAATGAAGAAACAAGAATTCAAAAAACTGAGGAAAGGCTTAGGAACCTCTGGGACAACTTTAAATGTTCCAACATCTAAATCACAGGGGTTCCAGAAGGAGAAGGGGAAAAGCAAGAAATTGAACTTATATGAAAAAAAATAATGAAGGAAAACTTCCTTAATCTGGTGAAAAAAATAGACATGCAAGTCCAGGAAGCTCAGAGAATCCCGAAGAAGTTGGACCCAAGGAGGAACACACCAAGACATATCACAATTAAATTACCCGAGATTAAAGATAATTAGAGAATCTTAAAAGCAGCAAGAGAAAAGGAGTTACCTACAAAAGAGTTCTCCCATAAGACTATCAGCTGATTTCTCAAAAGAAACTTTGCAGGCAAGAAGGAGCTGGAAAGAAGCATTCAAAGTCACGAAAAGCAAGGACCTACATCCAAGATTACTCTATCCAGCAAAGCTATCATTTAGATGGGAAGGGCAGATAAAGTGCTTCCCAGATAAGGCAAAGCTAAAGGAGTTCATCATCACCAAGCCCTTATAATATGATATGTTAAAGGGACTTATCTAAGAAAAAGATCAAAACTATGAACAGTAAAATGACAACAAACTCACAACTATCAACAACTGAACCTATAAAAACACAAAAACAAAAACAAACTAAGCAAACAACTAGAACAGGAACAGAACCAAAGAAATGGAGATTACATGGAGGGTTATCAGCAGGGAGGGGGAGAATGGGGGAAAAGCTACAGGGAATAAGAAGCATAAATGGTAGGTACAAAATAGACAGGGGGACATTAAGAATAGTATAGGAAATGGAGAAGCCAAAGAACTTATATGTACGGCCCATGGACATGAAGTAAGGGGAGGGAATGCTGGAGGGTGCAGGACAGAGGATAAAGGGGAGAAAAAAATTGGGACAACTGTAATAGTGTAATCAATAAAATATACTTTAAAATAATATGTAGTACCATCTCATTATTGCTTAAGTTTGCATTTCCCTAATGACATATGTTGTGGAGCATATTTTCATATACTTATTTGCCATCTGTATATCTTCTTTGGATGACCACAGTGTGACAAATGTCAACTCCAGAACTCTAGGAGTGGATCCTTGTAACCTGTGATACTGCCACCAGGGATCAGCGGTGAAATGGGTTCCCAGTTTATCAAACCAACACCATCATTAAAAGGTGCCTCCTGCCCTGACTCACATGGTTCAGTGGGTTGGGCATCATCTGGCAAAGCAAAACTTTGCTGGTTTGATTTCCGGTCAGTGCACGTGCCTGGGTTGTGGGCCAGGTCCCCAGATGGGGGTGTGTGAGAGGCAACCAATTGATGTTTCTCTCCCTCTCTTTCTCCCTTCTCTGTTCTCTAAAACTAAATAAATTTTTTTTAAATGCCTTCTGTATGTCAGTGAATTACAGATCTAATGCTGACAAAGTTATTGTCCCATTACCAACACCTAGATGGGGACAATGGCTTCTCCTAACACAGGGAGCTGCCGTAGTTACACTAGCACCCATCCACCAATGGTTTAGACACTCAGTAAAGTCCTTTCTATCCATTATTTTACTTTTTTAAAATCCTCACCCAAGGACATTTTTTAATTGCTTTCAGAGAGCGAAGAAGGGAGAGAGAGAAACATCAATGCAAGAGAGAAGCATGGATTGGTTGTCTCCCGTACATGCCCAGACCTGGGATCGAACCTGCAACCTAGGTATGTGCCCTGACCAGGGATCTAACCCACAGCCTTTTGGTTACTGGACAGCACTCCAACCAACTGAGCCACGCAGGTCAGGGCTATTTTACTTATTTTTTAAAAAGATTTTATTTATTTTTATTTTTAGACAGAGGGGAAGGGAGAAAGAAAGAGGGGGAGAGAAACATCAATGTGTGGTTGCCTCTCGCATGCCCGCTACTGGGGACCTGGCCCACAACCCAGGCATGTGCCCTGACTGGGAATTGAACCAGCAAACCGTTCAGTTCGCAGGCCAGCACTCAATCCACTGAGACACACCAGCCAGGGCTCCTAGTTTACTTGTTTTTCACAGTGATCCTGCACAGTGGCTATTATAATTTCCATCTTATAGTTGAGTAAACTGAGACTGAGAGAAGTGAAACAACCTGCCCAAGATCACACTGCTAGTAGGTGGTGACCAATTGCTGGCAGGGCCTCTCCTTCGTCTTCTTCCTGGTGTAATTTACTGGGCGGCCGGATTCACAGCAACGCCGGACTCCCAGCATGTGGCCATTTTCAGGGCATTCCCAGACACTGCATTGTTTGAGCGGGACCCCAATCCTATGAGGTGAGGCAGGGCAGGGTTCAGTGACTTGCCCAAAGTTTCTTGGTTTGCTCAGAAGTAGCAAGTCCAGGAGAATGTGAGAACCAGCAGGAAAGATGATTTTCAGGAAAATTAGGAAAGTCCCATGACCTAGCATGAAGTAGACAAGAAACATGAGCCCAGTTCCACCTGTCTCTAACCCTTCCAGTCCCTGCTAATGTATTTTCCCTCAGGTTGTCTTAGCTCGGGCTCTTCCCACTTATTCCCAGTCTCCCCTCCAGGCCTGTCTCCTGCTTCCCATTCAGGGCCTCCTGCACCTGCCGTAGAGCCAGTCCCCCATCTCTCAGCCCACGCCTGCTCCCTATCACCCCACCCACTGGGGTCAAACCACTGAACTGAGCTCCAAGGCCCCTCTCCCCTCTCTCAGAGCCAATTTGTCCTGCAGGAATTTGGCTCACAAGGAGCTGAGTTCCTCTTTACCTCCACCTCCCCCCAGAAGTGAGCTCGTCACACACCCATTCTTTCCACAAACTGCCCACCCTTTCCAGAATCTCTCCAATCCAGAGTCACACCTCTGCACCTGAGCCTTGGATTTGGAGAGTCGCCGTCATGGATTCTCTTCGGCAGGCGGCGGCAACTTACCCTGAGAGGTGGATGTGAAAAAAAAGAGAGAGAGAAAATCGTGTGGAAGTTACTTTTTAAAAGGCATAATATGACAATTTAAGGTATCAGAGTAATATTTACTTTTATACAGACTCCTTCCAGAAACTCACAGAAGAGCAAACTTCTCCTCAGAAGATGCCTTTCAGATAACCCAATGTTTCTCTGCACTTCTGGCCTGCTTGCCATCCCCAAATTCCAAGTAGGAATGTGTTTTGTTGGGTGACGTGGAAACCTCAGAATGTGTGGCATCTGCTAGAGCTAAGGTTGAATTCTGGCTCTGTCACTTACTAACTGTGTCCTTAAACAGGCTCCCTTACAGGTGATTCCTCGCCTGTAGAACGAGCGTATTATTGCTTCGTTTGGTTGTTTTGATACTTAAACAAGAAAATACTTTCAAAGTGCTTAACAATAAACGAAGAGTTTCTTCCTTAAGTCTCATAATGACCAGGTCCTCACTGGTGGAGACAGAAGCCATTTGGTCCCAAAGCATAGAGAATCAGAGTACCTGGAATTTATGACCTCCTTAACCAGTGATGGACCGGCCCAAAGTATGAATACCCCCATGTCCTCTCTCCTATTTGGGTCAAGACTGAGCATATCTTACTCTACCTTCAGTGCTCTCCTTTAGGGGATTAAGACAAAATTACGCCCTGTGGTACTTCTTGTGATATTACACCCTTGCTTGGCCTCTTTCGCTTCCTGTGTCTCTAATCCCATACCAATTTTTCTTGGGGAACCATTCCTGATTTAACACTTTCACAGAATTCCTCATTTATGGTCTGCTTTGGGGAAACCCAGCCCAACCTAAGAAAGGCTTGTGATACCTATCTTGCAGGCTGCTGAGGACAAGGGCCTGCATATGACAGTAGAGAGCCTGGTACGCAGTAGGTCATCAAACAACTGGTGCTGGCTGTTGGGAGGTGACATGCACCAGCTATGCTAGGACATGGAAGGGGATCTCAGAGGACATGGAAGAGGAATGGTAGTGTCTGCTACACATCGCGATGACACAGAGGAAGAAACAGACTCAGTTCCACGTCACCTGGCCAGTGCCCTCAGCTAGTAGTTGACGGAACCGGGATTTGAGCCTAGGTTTACAGTGTGGTCATAGAGCACAGAGCGCTGTGGGCATGGGGAAGGTGAGGCCAGCAGACTGGACGTGGCAGAGAGCAGAGACAGTGTGGTCATCTACACGGAAAGGGGGAAGCACAGTGAGCATGGAAATGAGGAGGAATGGGATCCTTTCAAGAGGAGAAATGGCACGACCTGGTCCGAGCCTGGAAACAGAGAGGGCGCAGCATGTGAGCTCCGTGAGGGCCGGGAGTTTTGCGTGTGTGCCTCACCGTGGTGTCCACAAGGATCCTGAGCAATGCCTGGCGCACAGGCATTCAAGAAATATTTGCTCTGGGTGCAGAGGATGCATAGAGTGAAGTGACAGCAGATCAAACCAAAGGCAAAATTAGTTGGAATTTACATTGCTCACACAGTTCTAAAGATCTTACACAGATTTGTTCATTCATTTTTTTCCCCAAATATGTTTTGAGTGTTAAACATGTGGGAGACTTTGAACACTGGAAATATGGCAGTGAGTGAGTTCAACAGAGGGAGAAGTGATAACAAATGATAAATTAATCAATAAACAAGATACCTTAAAGTAGTGATAAATGACAGTAAAAAATGAGAAAGAATGCCCTGGCTGGTGCAGCTCAGTGGGCTGAGGGCCGGCCTGCAAACCAAAGGGTCGCTGGTTTGATTCCCCGTCAGGGCACATGCCTGGGTTGCGGGTCAGGTCCCCAATTAGGGGCATGTGACAGGCAGCCACACATTGATGTTTCTCTTTCTTTCTCCTTCCCTTAGCCTCTCTCTAAAAAGAAATAATTTTCAAAAATCAGAAAGAAAACAAAGAGAAATATTCAACAAATATTTGACAGTTTTTAAAAAATCTTCAGTTGATTTTAGAGAGAGAGGAAGGGGGCGGGGGAGAGAAACATCAGTTCGTTGCTCCGCCTTTTCACACATTCATTGGTTGATTCCTTTATGTACCGTGACCAGGCATCAAACCCGCAACGCTGGCCTATCAGGATGACACTCAAACCAACTGAGCTACCTGGCCAGGGTGACTATTTGACTATCAAATGGGCTAATGAATCAGTAAAATGGCATTGCCAGAGCCTCTGGTCTGAGTATAACGATGGAAGCACCCTCGGCAGGCATGAGGGAGGTTGCTAGGGGAAGCTGGTTGGCAAGGAAGAGAGAAGACGGATCTGTTTCACAGCACGTTACGTTTGGCGACGGCAGAGATTCCTGGTGAACTGACATATAGGAAAATGAACCTTCATGTTCACAGTCATGTGTACACATACACTCATATCTGCTGTTATCAAGAATGAAAATGTTTAAAGCAGGCAAGAGAAGAACCCAAATGAGTGAGGAGTGGCCCTTCAGTAATGGAGGGTGCTACTTGGCCTGCATCCCAACCGGGCAAACCGCCCCGCCCACAAAAGGCACACACCGGGCCGTTCCTCTGTCTTCAACGCTATTTCCTACTCTTCCAAAGTGGGCTTCTGCCTGATTCCTGGTCTGCCTTGATTTTGGAAAAATATCCTGGGGGGGCGATCTTTCCAGGAGAGCGATGTCGTTAGGTGGAAGGTGTAGCAAGAAGGAGCAGTGCTGGTATCATGACAGAGCCTGTTTCTGAGACTGCTGGAATCGGCTGGGAACCTCGACACGCTGGTGCCTGCCCAGCCCTCCGAGGGGCGTGGGACAGTGTGTTCTGGGTGGATCCCTCACTCTTTCTCTTCTCATTTCCATCACGGGCCTTACAGTGTGGGTATATTCCTAAATGGAGTCCTCAAACCTGATGAGATTGATGAGACAATCGACGTGCAGATAGAGGCTGTATTCCAGCTGCTACCCCACCCTAGCCCATTCTTTCTAAGCACCCATCTCAGCCAGACCCTCACAGATAGCCAGCGACAGCTTCATCTGGCACAGGGTGGTCCAGACTGCAGTTGAAATTACATGCAGCGGGGTCTCCCCGTGCCCAGAACACGGTGTAAAAAGTAAAAAATTTCAGATTCAATGCCAGTCCAGAGAAAATACTGTCTGTAGCCTTTTGTAGCAAGGATAGCACACATTACTAGAAATAGAACTCTGGATCTTATGTATAAGATAGCCATCCTAAAACATGTTGGGAATGCTTGACTGCAAACGTTGCCAAGTTAAGCCTCAATCATGAAAATCAAAGTTGTCATCTTTTGCGTAAAACACCAAGAAATTACCCCACCCAAGAAAACAAAGTTGTGGTCCTGCCACCTGTCCTAGCAGGCCCCAAAGGGTTTGGTTGAGCAGAAACTACATTAACATCACAGAACCTGCCAGGCAAAAGTGTGTGACTATCCAGCCAACACCATGTGTCTGTATGATTTTAGACTGAAAAGGTCATGTTCACATTTGTCAATGTTGCAGGAAGTATTCTCTCCCAAACCCTGCTCCAAACTCCATACATCTTCTTTCTCCTCACCTAAGGCCTACCTTCCCAACCTCCTCATTTCTCCCAGAAGTGCCATCATTTTGGCAGTAGGATAGGCATGAGGGGGTGAAGATCAACACTGGAAGTGAGTTAAGTGAGAAGGCTGTAATTGATTTGAAGTCGTCCTAGAACATGCTTAAACTAAACTATCACTCCCTGAATGTGAAATATTAGAAGGAACAAGCTAACACATCCCAAATCCTTTTGCAGATGGGAACATAGCTCCAGCTTGCATGTGGAATTGCTTGAGGTCAGCCGCAACTTTAGTCCCCAAATAGACTCCACTTATGTCCATGAACGTAGTTCACTTCCCACACCAACTAACGTTCCCCTCTCTGAATGGTTTGTGCTGAGGATAACGCACTATGAAAGAATATACGAAGTCCATAATTAGAAAATAAAGTACATACATTTATATACAGAAGGACAACAGTACTTTTTTTTTAAAGGTTTATTTTATTCTGCCCTGGCTGGTGTGGCTCAGTTGTTTGCATTGTCCCGCAAAGCAAAAGGTCACTGATTCAATTCCCACTCAGGGCACATGCCTGGGTTGTGGGCCTGGTCCCCAGTTGGGGGCGTGCAGGAAGGCAACCAATTGATGTCTCTCTCCCTCTCTCCTTACCTTCCCCTCTCTTTAAATAAATAAATAATATCTTTAAAAAAGAAAAGATGTATTTTATTCTCATTCAAGAGAGAGGGGGAGAGAGAAAGAAACATCTATTCCAGAGAGAAACACCAATCAGCTGCCTCCTACACGCATTCCCACCCAGGGATCAATCCCACAACTTGGGCACACACCCTGACCAAGAATTGAAGAGGGAACTGGCAACCCCTTGGTTATGGGACGAAGCTCCAGCCAACTGATTTCATGCAGGCCGGCACGAATAGTATTTTCATATGAGACAGAACTACTGAGGAGGTCCTCTGGAAGCTGTCCAGAGAAAGTCTCTGGAAAGTGGTAATTTGATGCACACACAAAATTAAGCTTGAAAAAAGGTAATTTTATTTGATGGTTCTTTTAAATCAAGAAAATTATACACACACACACACACACACACATACACACACACATATTTCTCACTTGAGGACACTTTTTCATTGCTCCTTTATAGAGAGAGGAAAGGAGAGAAACATTTATGTGAAAGAGAAATATTGATTGGTTGCCTCCAGTACACACCCAGACCCGGGATTGTAGGTGCCTGGACCAAGGATTGAACCTGCAACTCAGGCATGTGCCCTGACTGGGAATTAAGCCCTCAGTCCTTCAGTTACAAGACAACAGTCCAACTGAGTGAGCCACACTAGCTAGGGCAAGAAAATGAATCCTTTCCAGCCCTGACTGGTGTGGCTCAGTGGGCTGGGCACCATCCCACACACCAAAGTGTTACCTTTTCAGTTCCCAGTCTGGGCACATACCTGAGTTGCAGGACGGGTCCCCAGTTTTTTGTATGAGAGCGGCAGCCGACTGATGTTTCTCTCTCCTTCTCTTTTTCCCTCCTTCCCCATCTTTCTAAAAATAAATAAATATTGGGTTGGCCAAAAAGTTCATGTGTTTTTTTTTCTGTAAAATAAAAAAACACAGTTTTCATTCTCACCAATAACTTTATTGATTTGGATATTTTGAATATATCAGCTACCTCCCGCTATTGGCTTCTAGTGGGTCGAGGCCAGGGTGCCGCTAAACATCTTCCAATGCATAAAACAGCCCCACAGCAAAGAACTATTTGGCCAAAATGTCAATAGTATCTAGAAACTTCACAAAGCACTTTTGACACATTCAATCAGTCTCTGCATCTTTTTCATACACTACACAGATCTTTTTTTGCATTTCAGTTGTGTTTTTACCTTCCTTGAAATAATAAAGCATAATATGTCGAAAATGTTGCGTATTTTCATCTTCAATATTAAAATGGCTACACAAAAATTCACCAATTTTGATGTTTTTATTATTTAAACATGCTGATATGGCAGCTGTCACAACACAATCTTAACAAAATTGTTTAGAATGAAGTTAAAGATAACTAAGCACTACTAGAGCCATCGTATGGAAAAAAACTAAACAAACATTTTGGCCAACCCAATAAAATCTTTATGCCAAAACCACTGATTTTTGATTTTTTATAATTAATGACATGGCATACTGTGAGTTGCAGGGGGAGCAAGTAAATGGCTGATGCTGAGAAGGGGAATGTGGAGACGCCACCTCCCTGAGTTGCAAGGCCATTCAATACACAATGGGACACTAGAATCTCTACTCCAGTCACTGGGGACCCTGGCATTTCAACCTGTGTTGTTTTTCTATTTTTGGTAGTGTGGTAGAAAGGAAATAAATTTAGGCGTTTTTTCTTTCTTTACTTTGTATTCAAGCTTTTGCTAGCATTTGGTGTTTGTATGCAAACATCATGGAAAAAAATGTATGCGATTTAAAAATTTATTTATTTATTTATTTTATTTTTAGAGGGGAAGGAAGGGAGGGAGAGAAACATCAATATGTGTTTGCCTCTTGCACACCCCCTACTGGGGACCTGGCCCACAACCCAGGCTTGTGCCCTGACTGAGGAATCGAACCAGCGACCCTTTGGTTTGCAGGCCGATGGTCAATCCACTGAACTACACCAGCCGGGGCTGCAACTCTTAATATAAGCATGAATTTGTGAAAGCCATGTAAATATAATTCTTCTCTAAACAGTTATTCTAACTGGCTTCCCAATTAAAATCTACAGGCAATTTTCAAATGCTTCTATTTAGGTGAGGTTCTTGGGGAAGAAAAAAAGATCCTGGGAACAAAACTGACTGTCTAAGTTGCGGGTGGTACAGGGACTGGCTACAAGAGACACTGAAGGAATTTTGGGCCCATGAAACTTTTCTATCTTCGTGGTTGTATTGGTTACAATTGTGTATGTTTGTCAAAACTCAAAGGGACGTACTCCAAAAAGTGACACTTACTGCATGTAAACCCAAACTTTTAAAATGAAAGTGCTAGTCTCTAAAAGTTGAGTTGTCTAAATATTCCATCCGATTACATGCTGACGGCGATTTATTGTGGAGCTCATTGTTCAATTTTAGTAACTGGCATTGTTGCCTAGGAGACCTATAACTCATTTTGAAGCAAGCTAACATCTAGCACCACACACTTGGGAAGAAAGAACTGTGGTCAAAGGCAGAGAAAACGAACTTCCCCGATGTCTGAGGACCGCGAGTGGTGGTGGAGTGAAGTAGCAGTCACTCCAACACCTCGAGGACATTTCCTGCAGCTATTGACACCATTTTATACCCCGTTCTATTCCTTCTAGAAAGGCAAAGCTCTACTGTCATTATTCTTCTATTTCTGCCTCTTATTGTCCTACTTTATGAGCAATTCAGATTCTTCACTGAGAAGAGAGAAAACAAACATCCGGAGGTTTTCTTCACCTTCTTGGTCACTCTCCATTTTTAATAATCATGAGGGGATTGGTTGCTTTCAGTTTTACAATGCTCTCGTCTAGCAAGAAACCCAACCTGCAAGCCACCAAACCACTTAGTCCTCACTGAACAAAAACCAAAATCGGGAACAAACATGAAGTATTGTGCTGTGGGTTTTTCCGAACCTCATGCCAAATACTGTAAAGTCATTTTGGAACTTGCTCTTTTCACTCAGCATTGATTTTTAGATGCATCTGTAGTTAGCGCCCCTTCATCTGAACTTCCATTGAATAAATATCAAATTTACTCTCCTGCCCCTTCACTGACAAGATGTGTTGCCTAATTCAGGTAACAGAGCAGTGGTCATTGCATGCCTGTGCTGTAATTTCTCCACAGCATATTCTTGGAGGTGGAATTACCACAGGACCTGAATGTGCACCTACATCTTTTGCTTCACTGGATACTGACAAATCCCCCTTCAAGGGGGATGCACTCTACACTCCCACCTGTTGTGTAGGGCGATTCCTATTTCTCAGCAACATTTGCTACGATTAGCCTTTCACATTTTTATCAAATTGATGGGTATGAAATTGTATCTCACTGTTGCTTAATTTTTTTATTTGCCCAAGTTCTAGTGCAGTTGAACTCTGTAAATTACTTAACCACATCCTCTGCATTTTTTCAGTTGGGTCCTTTTTCTTACCAACTTGGGATATTAATCCTTTACTTACACCTTTGTAAGTGTCTTCTCCCAGACTGATGCTTGTTTTTCTATATTGGTCATTGGACAGGCTTTAAAAATGTTTTTAAAAATAACTACATCTATTTTGATCACATGCACGTGCCTGATTGGCTGGGAGTGCTGCCCACTTCCAAATCCTGGCTGCCCTGTGGTCATGGGGGAGGGACCAGAACTCTGAAAAGGCTCACCCTGCCAATGAAATATTCCAGCAAGGAATTGGCTACTCCAACCCGCCAGTCAGAGCTAGTCAAATGGCACTCCTAGCACAAAACGCCAGAAAAGGCAATTTGACTTCCTATTAACGTTTTTAATGAAGTCAAGTGTACTGATCTGGTCTGTTGCCATTATCTTTTCATATTGAAGTGATTCATATACCGTAAAATTCACCCACTTACTTGTAAAACCATCACCACTACCAGATGTTAGAACATTTTAATCATCTCAGAAAGAAATCCTAGGAAGATGCTGATAATCCAAGGCTATGCATACTTAATAACCGGGCTGGGGGGCTGGGGGAAATGGGAGATTCCTGTACCTTCCTCTCCATTTTGATGTGAAACTGAAACTGCTCCGGAGGGAAAGGGGGTTGGGGTGGGGTAGAAGGGGGTAAAGGGGAGATAAATGGTGATGGAAGACTTGACTTGGGGTAATAAACACACAGTACAATATACAGATGTGTTGTAGAACTGTATACCTGAAGCCTATGTACTTTGAACCAATGTCACCCCAATAAATTCAATAAAAAAGAAATCAATGAAATAAGAGAAAAAACATTTTATAGGGGTTGTAAGCAGTTTATATTCATTACTATAGCCATCATTATCAAATTGAAACATCTTTGAAACTTCATTAAAACATTTTTTTTCCTTTAAAAAAAATCAAGAAAACTCTTCAGTCACTACCAATTCCCCCCAAACTCCCAGCCCCTGGCAATCATTAATCTGCTTTCTGTATGTACTTCCTTACTTTGGATATTTCTTGTATGCACGGTAAGTCATGTATGAAGTTGGCTTATTTCACATACACTCAAGGTTCACCTATGTTATAACATGTATGGGTACGTCCTTCCTCTTTATGTCTGAACGGTAGTCCATTGCAAGGATATACCACCCTGTATCATCAGAGGAAGTCTGTCATTTGGGAGGTTTCCACCTTTTGGCAACTATGAACGTTACCATGACATTCACACACTGGTCATTGTATGGTGGTGTACTCGATTCTCTAGGAATGGCACTGCTGGGTCTTAGACAACACTGAAGAACTGCCAGACTGTGTTCCCACGTGTTTGTACCATCTTACTACCCCACTGTATGGAGTGTTCCAGCTACTCCACATGCTGTATTTTTGGTTATGGGTTGTTAACTTTTAGGGGCCACCTCAGCAGCCGGCCACGAAGGAGTGACTTCACCCTTAGAAGGTTGGAGTCCTTCCAAGCTCACTCGACTCTAACGGAAGAAGCTGAAGGACTCAGGAAGGTGGGGCGGGGTGGGCCTGGGGGTTGTCTTGAAGATCAGGTGCTGATTCTTCCCAGGGCTTACTTCCCTTCTTTGCATATCCCTCAGACCCTGGCCCTGCCTCATTTTATTAGCTGCTTCTCCTGGGTTTTCAGAGCATTAAGGAGAAAAGACCTTTCCCTTCAAAAGACAAAAGTGCATTCATTCAACTTTTTACATAGCAGTCTCCCATCACGTCCAGCCAGGGTCAAGACAGTTGAGGACTGGAAAAATGGGGAATGGAGGCTGGGGTTCAGCTGCACTCCCATCCCGAGTCTTTCGAGGACACTGCTACAAAGTATGTGCCACAATTTTGAAGCTGAAGGCACAAGTGGGCCAAAACCATGTTAAATGTTCAATGTCAACATGGTACCTGGTGAAAGGCCAGAGGTTCCCTGTGCGAGCTACTGATGCTCCCTCTGCTGTAAGGGTAACGCCCATTACCATTCAAAACACCTGTAAAATTAGTACAGCAAGGAAGGGACGAAACAGGAAAAAGCGGAGACAGTGGCGTCCTGCGTGTGCCAGTCATCTCGCAAGCTTGCCGGACTCTTCATCCAAAGGTCAACCTTAGGCTCTGATATTAGATACAGAAAACAGGTGAGCAAAGTTGGGAAAATTTTAGTTCAAATGAAAAACGAAGCTGCTAACATAGTGAGCTCCAAAGTAGTCTTCTTTGCCCACGTGGCATCTGTGGCATCCTACCGAATACTTACTTGGGACAGTTGCACACTACCCCAGCCACAGTTCAGGCCCAAGTTAGTCCCTGATCCCAGGGGTCACACACCTGTGCATGAATACAAAAGGCCAGTGCCCACTAGGGTGGTGGCATCGGTGGGGAAACAGGGGTTGGGTGGGAAGAGGATTGTGCTGAGAAATCATTCTTTGGTTTAAAAATTTTTATTTGTAGAGTGGGAGTGAGAATCTTAAGATAGGTAGCCTCTTGTACACACTCCCACCCAGGATTAAACCTGCAGCCCAGGCATGTGCCCTGACCAGTAATCAAACCGGTGACCTTTCAGTTTGCAGGATAATGGCCACCACTGAGCCTACTGATCACGGCAGGAGTCACATTCTTGTCCCCTTAAAGGAGTGTCTGCTACTCAGCTCCTTGGGAGAAGGCAGGCTGGGTGCTGCCAGATCTGAAATTCCCCCAAATCCCCTAAGTCTAGGTTTTAAAACATCTAGGCTCTTTATTTCCTCCATTTAAAAAGGTGCTGTACCCACCCGCTTTGAAAACACCACCAGCCAGAGAGCGGCCTCTGGCCCACTCTCCTTAGACTCCCTTTCATCAAGGTGGCACACGCCTCCTTATTTATTCTGGATTAAAGAACCACACAGACACATATTTCCATGAAAAAAAAACCCCTCTTGTTTATTTGATTAAACAAAAATAAAATAAGCTGCATAGGAACAATTTTAAAGTCCAAAGAGACGCCAACTTTGTTTTAAGGCTGCAGTAGCTGATACAGCATCTCCTTGCTACCTTCTCCAGCCTTCTCTGTGGACCACAGCGATACATTCAGATGCCCGTTAGCCAACACAGGAGTTTTTGAACACTTTTCCATTGGTTCTTCACCTGCTCATTGCCTGTCATGCCTGCGGCCTGCAGTATAACATTTAAGATTTTAAAGTAAAAACCCATAGGGGGAAAAACACCCCCCCCCCAAACAAACACCCACTTTAAAGGCTCGAGGGAAAACTTTTGCTCCTCCAATCTCCACTTAAGTGATGGGATCTGCCCCACCACTGTGATTCCCATTTCAGTGTCCCCAAGCAGGAAACACCCCAGATGGGCTTGCATGTGGTTTCCGTCGGCCGGATTTATTCTGAGGGTGCATGTGCCTTACCTCATGTCTGCCTTGGAAAAAAATGTTTTTAAAATAAAAGTTTTACTTATTCTAATCAGGCAACATGCCTGTGTTAATTTCTCCAATTCTGCACTTACGTTTCTCACAAAAAAAAAGAAAAAGAAAAAAAGAAAAAAACGGGGAGGGGAGGGCCGCAAAAAAAAAAACAAACAAAAAAACAAAACAAACTCAACTGAGTCATGTGTTCTACACTCAAAGCATTTTGCTGACCAGGCATGACAGCTAATGGACAATATTAAACAAGATTTATTTCTTTAAAATACTAACCCTCCCACCCACCCAAGTATATCTAACATGCTAGTTAAAAACAACATCCCTTACCTACCCACCCTCCCACCTGCATTGATTTGGGGGGCGGGGGAGGGGGGGTGGGAGAAGAAAAGAAGTAAAGAAATCTTACCACCCTAAAAAGAAGAAAACCCCAGAAACACGAGAAACCTACACAGACTCCTAGGAACATAAAGAACTATTACAGAGCTGGTTATTTAAAGTAAACACTTTGCTACACACGTTAACATTCAGTCAGTGTGCTCTGAGATAGAGCCTTAAGAAAAATACTACCTGAGCTTGTAAGTTAATACAATCATTAAAAGGAGGTCTAAGACCATGTGGATAGACAAAACTTTTAGAACCATTACTGGTTAAATGACGATGGAAAACATCCCACCAGGCTGGCTTGTTAACCCGTAAGATCAGTTTAAAAATAGACATCATTGAGGTATTTCTTCACCATGACATTTAAAATCCAATTCACAATAATTACAGTGGTCTTAGGACCCTCTCCTACAACCAAAACAAAAATTAACTAGGGAAAGAAAAGGTGGAGAGGCAATACAGTATATCATGGTAATGTGCTTCTCAACTTTATCAAGTATTTAATAAACAAGCAGAGGAAAAGAACAACCCGTCAACATGTTACCTTTGGTAGGAAAAAAAAAAAATTAAACACAAAAACAAAAGGGCAACACACACTTTACCAGTCACTGCTCAGCAAAACAGTGATTGTTGCAATGTCACGGCGGTGAAGGTGACGAACATCCTGCCGGGTCCAGAAGAGCTACAAATACAATCATGGGTCTAAAGATTCGCATTCCCTTCAAATATTTGACGTCTCTAACACCCAGACCCTTAGAATTGCTCCTAAAGGGGTATGCCTGCCGACCGTCAAAATACAGACAAAACATTGTTCTCTTGAAGAGAGAAGGAGACCTAAAGGTCTTTATTTGCAGTTAAGTCCTCAAATACGTCAGATGAACCAGTAGTTCCTTAATACTGAAAAACATGGAAATAGTGTGCGTGGTTCCCAGTGTGTGTGTTGCGGGGAGGGGGGGGCGGGGGGGAGCCCCGGTTGGTAAGGAACACTTGGATGTCTGACTACATTTGCCTGAGTATATGAATATTTGGTTTCAGAGTTTCTTTTTCAAGGTCAGTGAAATGTTTCTCCTGGGAGAAATTGGTTTTGGATTAATGAAAACATTTTCTTCCAGAGGTAGCTTCCCACTCCCACCCACTCCCCAGTGGTTTAATACTATTCTTTTCAGAGACCCGTCAGATGCTGACATGAGGTAGATAGATGACTTCTGCCAAAAGTGAGGTAGAACCAAAACAAGAGACGCGGTGTGGAGCGGAGTGGTCTGTGGATCCTGGGCCCCTGGCCTGCAGGAAGCTAGAAGCTAACAAGCCTTGGGAGGTTGTTGCTCTAAGGTGTCATCCCACGCAAGTAGAAGAGTTTGACTTTTATACAGCCCCAGACTGTTGGAAACGCAAGAGTGATGTTTTCAATAAATACCCTAAATATTTTTTGGCACCATTAGATTTTTTTTTTTAAAGAGAAAAAAAAATAGCCTATTAACTTTGGCATTTCTTTCACTATCTACCAGAACACAGCAATCTTAGAATCTCCCACAGAGGGAGACAACACATATACAAACAGTATTCTGATGCTTCAAGCCTAAAAGACTTCCCTCCTCAATGATCATTAAGCTTTGGCTTAACTAGAATAAAACAGACTGAGCCAATCTCAAGCTATTCTTACAGCTCCATCACAAAGTGCCTTAAGTCTGGCAAACTTTTTTGGCCCAACACATAATTTAGATTCTGTTTATGGTACCCTTGTGTTTTCCCAAATAAGTTAGACTTAAAAGGGCATCCATCAGTCAAAGAGTCAGGGCACCCGGGGCACTGCCCAGGGCCCTGGGCTCCAGCCAACTTGCATGCCACCTGCCAGCCGCAATACACAGGGTGAGAGAGCATGCTTCTCTCGGCCCAATTTACAAAGGAATGATTCTTTTTTTTTTAAACAAAAGCTTAACACTTTTGAAACATTAAGTCAGTGTCAACCAAAAGTGGTTTTTCTCTGTGCGTTATTTAGATGTCCTTTAGCCATCTCAAGACCCAAACCTTTACATGTATTCCAAGCCAATCGGCATCTCCAAACATATGCTGACCTTACACCCGGCCTCGCCACCCGACCAGATCAGACATACGTGGAGATTGTTGTCTAAATGTCACACTTACTCAATAGAAACATATTCTCCTCCTCCCTTCCAGCACCCAGGGCCGTTATCCTCTCACCACGGTTAAGACTTCCCTTTTTGACCCAATTTCTACCTACCTACCTAGCATCACCTCGTAATAGGCAAGAGATATGCATTTAAATACACTTAATTTGAACAGCCTCATGCACACTAGGGAGTTCCAAATGTTGGCTTTTCTCCTCCTCCTTTGATTTGGAGCATTCCGCATTGTCCAATACACACACTCCAAAGTGCTTTGCACCAGTCCCTGTGGGTCAGGAATCAATCGTGGGCGGCCACAGATGGCCAATGTTTTAAAAACAAAATCTTCCCAAGGGCGACCATGTTTTTTGCAAGTGGCAGTGTTGCACAACTTTGGGTGTGGAGATGTACCACCAATGAGGGTAAAAAGAGGTAGCTCCACCCACCTACACACTCCTTTCAGGGAGAACCTACTAGCTTTAAGCCTGCAAATTGGTGTCTATTCATTGTAAGACCTGGTAATTTCAGTTATGCGTAGAAACCTTGGTTTTACAACCAAAATCCACAGAAAAGTGTTAAATAGGCAATTTTAGTTACTGCTATTCACCAAGGAAAGTCTCCACTCAGGCCCCAAGATCCCCCCCCAACCCACCCCCGTGCAGGAGACTGGGAAGAAAAGCTTTAAGAAGCAAAGATGATGAAATTCAAGATGAGTAATCAAAGGTAGTGACCACCTGAAATAACTCATCCCAGCCAAAATCATGACCTAGGTTTCTGAGAACAAAAGAACTTTCAAGATCCATTTCCGCAATAAAAATATTTTTTTAAGCATTTAAAACCATTGTCTTTGGTGTTTAAAGGGTGATTTGTTGGGCAGTGGTGGGGATGAGGGAAGGAAGATCAGCACCAAGTTACCCCAAAATAAAAAAACAACAACAAAAATGCTTTACATAAGCTCTTTATGAAAGAGCTTAGAGGTTAGGGACAAAATAAAAGGCAACTGAATAGAGACTGAGGAAGGATTCGCTTCGAAGTTCTTCAATAAAAGAAAAGGCGCTTTTACAAAATGAGATTTCCCGCCACTTCCCTCCCCGGTAGAACAGCAGTGGAGGTGGCAGGTTAACGTTACTTTTTTAGTGTTTAGATACTCTGACGCAGTTCCTTAACCAGTGAGTTTTTCCCCATTTTGGTCTTTCAGAAACCCTGGAACTAAAGCAATGGGAAGGGACAGGGAAGCGGTAAATCAGACGTCCAAACAGCTGGATGGGAAGTGATTTGATTGACTTGCTACACTGTCCCCAATGTATCCTTTTCTTTGGGGATGACAAAATCAAATTGTTTCATTTGTCAGTTTATTCTGTTCACTTAAAACGACATCCATCCGTATTGCAAAAGGAATTTCTTTGAAATACGGGAACAGAAAGTGATCGGTTAGTCTTTCCTTTCAAACAAGAGCTCTTCCTGTAAGCCCCCACCTTCTGAGAACCTTTGTCCTGAGATGTGCAATTCCCGAATTTGGTTTTTATTTTGGGATTTGTGGGAAATGCAGGGACCTACATGGGTTCTGACAGGCAGGGTATTAGCTCCACTGAAATTTCACTTAAAAAGACAAGGTAGTGCCCAGAAGCAGAAGGTTTTGTACCCAAATCCAGGTTACGACAAACCAACCCTGTAAAGTGACAGATGCCATCCCAGTTCTGCAGTGGGAGCCTGGCTTATGTGTTCATTCTTTGGTACCGAGGTACAGGTTTAACAAAAGATATTCATTATGTCCTACATTTCCAGTTGGCGGCATTCGAGTTTGCAAAATCCTTTACATTCAAAGGCCTTGGGGGGGGGTTGTTAACCATGAGGTCCTACAGCATGGCTCCGGGGCAGACCCCTCTGTGGCAGAGGCCCAAGCACAGACTGCAGGGTTGGACTGTTCTATTAATTTGACTTTCAAACATTCTATTTCCCTGAACTTCCAAAGCAGGAAAAAAATTGTGCTTTTAAAAATAAAAGTTCATTCCTTTGCCTACTCTTCTTAGGAAAAGAAATGCCTCCATCAACAGAACAACATTCAGTCTAGGGTTAAGGATCGAGCCCTGCCCTCCTGCAGCATCCGGAAGAGCCTGGAGGTGACTTGCTTCTTTCCCATGCTCCCAACAGGTTACCTCAGCACGCGCACGCGCGCCCGCCCGCCCGCCCGCCCGCCAGGCCCCGTCCAGAAGCCCTCTTTCTGAGAACGAGGTTCACGCTGCTCTTCCTTCCACTTTCACTCTTTCTAACCAACAGTAACTTAACTTTTGAGAACGCTATTAATGCAAAACCTGAACGACATTTATTATTTCGAGAAACTAAAGTATAAAGAGAAAGGTTCCTTGGGAGGAGGTGTATCATCTTCAGCTTCACTAATCTGGTGGAAGATGGCTTCACACACACACCCCTACCTCAAAAGAAACAAAGATTACATACCCTAAAACAGGAACAGTCTGCTTTTCTTGGCTAGCAAGCCACAGCCACTTCTTCTAGGAACAAGAAAAGATGCTGAACAGGGTGATAAACACACTGAGGTATAAAAGGAGAACATAGGAAATGTTCTCTGTTGCAGCATTAAAAAAAAAAAAAAAAAGATTTTTTTTCAAAAAGATCAAAATCACAAAACGCAATCTAACCCCATAAACACAGTATTCTCAAGAACACAAATAATCTATAATTAAGCATTTAAAAATCCTATTTTTCTGTTTTATACTTTTTTGTTTTTTTTCCCTTAGTAGTTTTTTTCGTGTTTCCTTGGCTCAATCTACAGAACTAGCCCACCACACATATCCAGTGCCCTCCCAGCCAGAGACGCTAGGCTTGTGCATGTCACGTCCCACGGAGGGGAAGAGGGAAACGTGAACTCCACTGAGTGAGGGTGCGAGGCGGGCAGAGGACCTGCTGGAGAAGGAAATGTGAAGATTTATGAGGTAGATAGAAATTATCACTTCACAGGCTCAATCCCTGCAGAAAAGATAAGTACATTCATCTGTAAAAAAATAAAGATGAGGTAGGACTTAGGCAATGCTGTACTTTTCTTGTTCTCTTTAAACAAAAGAAAAAAAGAAATTTCCCTGAGACTGTTTCTTCTTTGAAATTCAAAAGGGGAGAGAGAAAGAGAGAGAGAGAGAGAGAGACATGCACACCCCAAACACAGAAGCCTAGAAAATGTGATTAGAAGATGAGGATTCGATTGTTGCCAAAGTCGACCACGACGATCATCCCATCAGGGGTGACGGCGATGCCGGAAGGGCGGTCCATCTGCCCAAAGCCACTGCCCTGAGCGCCAAACTTGCACAGGAAGCTGCCGTTGGACTCGAACATCTGTACCCGGTGGTTCCTGGAATCGGCCACAATGATGCGCCCCTCCTGGTCCACAGCCACGCCCTGTGGGCGCAGGAACTGCCCATTGCCGGTGCCCTCTGAGCCCAGAAAGCGTGCCGACTGGCAATCAGGGTGAATGACCAGGAGCCGGTGGTTGTTGAAATCGGTGACTACCAAGTGGCCCTCATGGTTGAAGGCCACACCCCGAGGGGAGTCAAAGTGCTTCCAGAGAGCCCCCTCGAAGCCATACTTATTCAGGAAGACTCCATCAGGCCCGAACAGCTGGATCCGGTGGTTCCGAGTGTCAGAGACCAGGATCTTGCCCTCAGGATTCACCGCCACATCCCAAGGGTAGTTGAACTGCCCATTTTTGGTTCCTTTCTCGCCAAACTTGAGGAGGAACTGGCCCTCAAAGGTGAAGATCTGGATTCGATGATTGTCCTTGTCGGCCACCACGATCCTGCGGGAGGCGTCACAGGCCACCCCAGCTGGCCGGTCGAATTGCCCCGGCCGGGAGCCCAGAGTGCCAAATTTGTGGTGGAAGGTGCCGCAGGGCTTGAACACTTGGATGCGGTTGTTGCTGCGGTCAGCAACAACGATGTAGCCTTCCTTGTCCACACTCACACCCCAAGGGCGGCAGAGTTTGCCGTCACTGTCGCCCTCGCTGCCGAAGCTCAGTCCGGGCAGCCCGATGCCTACGTAGCTGCGGCCCGACTTGACCACAACCTTGAAGGGGCTGTTCTCGATGTGCTGGTTGCACAAGGTGACCGACACCAGGTGCTCGCCCTCTAGCTGGGGCCGGTAGCTCACCACGTAAGTCCCGTTCTGCTGATCACTCACTTCTGCCCCAAAGAGGTTGCCATCAGGGCCCAGGACCACAGCTGACATTAGGTCGCCTCCTGAGAGACGAGGCTCCCCATCGTGGTCATAGCCAATGACAGTGAAGCTGGCCACTTTACCCTGGAGGGCCCGCTTGAGGCCATCACCTGTGGCCTTGGTGAGTGGTGCGAAGGCCCCGCTGCTGACGAAGCCAAAGGACTTGACAGCGAGGTACAGTGCCTGGTCGGGGGGCGTGAACATGATCCGGTCGTCCTCCTGGGGCTGCAGGAGGCTACGCAAGGTCTTCAGCTCCTGCACCTGGGCCAGCATGCGGTCTCGGGCCAGCAGGACGTCCAGTGCCCTCCCCTCCTCCAGGACCTGCTGGACGGCACTGATGGTGCTCTCGAGCTTGTTGAGGTTCTGCCGCAGCTTCTCCACCTGCAGGTATAGAGACTTGGCCTTCACCTGGCGGATCTTCTCTACCTGGAGGTAAAGGTGAGAATAGGGAGACAGGACACAGAGGCTTAGAACCAAGCACAGAAAACACACACCTTGACATGAGCCAGGAGGGAGCCATGGACAAACCCATGCTGGGGGACAATCCACAGAAACAACTGGTCTGCACTCTTCACACATGGCAAGATCCAAAGGGAGGGCGGGGGGGAGGCAGAGGAACTGTTCCAGAAACAGGAGATGACTAAAGAGGCGTGACAGCTAAATTCAGCGCGTGATCCGGGACTGGGGGGAGAGGGCTACTAGAAATACTGTTGGTGAACTCTGACTACACACGGAGGATGCTATACTAGTAAAGAATCGAGATCAAACCTCTTGATTTTAATTAACTGTGTTAGCTAAGAGAATGTCCTTGCTCAGAGGAAATAGTTTAGAATTTAGAAAATGGGGCAAAATGTACATCATTAGTGAATCTGGGCAAAGGGTATCTATGGAGTTCTTTTTATTATTAATACCTGCAACTTTCCCGCTAGGTTTGAAATTAAATAAAGATGAAAAAATTAAGAACAGACATCTAACAACTGTTTACTGAGTACGTACTCTGTGCCGGGCACTGGACGTGCCCAGTGACCAACAGGATATGCGGTTCTTGCCTTCACGGAGGCTACATTTTAAGCAAGCACACCGGGCAACGCCGGAAGATGCGCGGTGCTGGGTGTTAGGAGAGCAGACATAGGGTAGGCATATGCAAGGCCGTGTCTGGGGCGGCCAGGGTTAGAGTGACCCAAGCAGAGAAAAGAGCACGAAGACCCTGGAGGTGCGCATTTGCTGGAATATCAAAAAACTATAGTCTCACATAGGGAGTGATGCGAGGTTTATGTTCTTTTTAATTTTTAAATATTTTTTAAAGGTTTTGTTTACTTTTTAGGGAGGGGGAAGGGAGGGAGAAAGAGAAACATCACTGTGCGAGCGTTGATCTATCAGTCAGTTGTCCCTCGCACGCCCTCAGCTGGGGACCCCCGGCCCGTAATCCAGGCAGATACCTGCCCTGACTGTGAATCAAAGGGGTGACCTTTTAGCTCACAGGGCGGGACTCAATCCACTGAGCCACACCAGCCAGGGCAGACTGATGTTCTTATATAAACTATGCGGACCATGCACTGGAGAGGACAAGTGAGGAAGGAGAGACCAGCCACCACGTCAGTGAGGGGTGACGGCACCTTAGGCAACAAGGTGACTGTGAAGGTGGGCAGAAAAGGGACAGAAAGGATATCAGAGACAGAACCAGCAGGACTCCCCGTCAGGCTAGGGAGATCTTTTCACTCTCAAAGGACTGACTTTTCAACATAACTCCAGAATCTGCAATGTCTTGAAAGATATCTCCCCATCCATGCACACGCAAACACACACGCACGAGACTATGCCGAGAGAGGGAATGGATTTGGTGAGGACCAAATTCAAGATTATACCTCCCCTTGTCTCCTCTCCTCACCTCTAAAGAACAGGTTTTAGAAACCTTCAACAGGGAGCCCAAAAGGCCTAACGCAGAAAACTTGGAGAGAAGAGCCCTCTAAATCCAAAATGCTATAATAAACACCAGCCCTGACCTGCTGCAATAATTCTTGCTTCTGAGGTTCTCAAACCATGCTATTTGAGAATGTGAGATTTTGTCTGACCAATGAAATGAGTCATTTCTTCATTCTTTTGCATTAACTGAAAGCGCTCTAATTTTATGAGATTGCCTCCACGAAGGGAATACACAGGTCACCCAGCTAGATCATGCTGTCTTGCAGAGGGCTGTGCATTCTGAGTGCGCTACTGATCAGAAAGCTACAGGAAGCCTATTTCAGTATAAGGGTCCACTGCTGGGAGGCCTGGATTTTAATCGGATTTTCCCTTGGGGAGTGATGATGTGATTTCTGACCCATTCATGTGCTTTTTCATCTGTCCACTCTGGAAGCAGGACACGCATGTGCAGAGAGGACCGTGTGGGGACAAATCAAACAGAGAGTCTTTGTCCTTTGGTCTTGCACTGGACCAAACCTCCAGGCTTTGTTTCTGACCCCTCAGCTAGGTGGGTGGCTGTAGCTAACCAAGAGGAAGACAAGTCTACTGGAAATTTCTAAGCCACAAGAATGAAAAGTGCCCTGGGCCGGCACTGGCTCAGTGGAATGAGTGCTGGCCTGTGAAATGAAAGGTCGCTGGTGGTTCGATTCCCAGTTAGGGCACATGCCTGGGTTGCAGACTCGGTCCCCAATTGGGGGCGTGCATAGAAACCGATCTATGTTTCTCTTACACACTGATGTTTCTCTCCTTTCTCCCTCCTTTCCCCCTCTCTAAAAATAAATAAAATCCAAAAATAAATAACGTGTATGATTTGATGTGTTTAAAAACAACAACAACAACAAAAGAAAGACATATCCACATATATAAAATTGGTTACCTGGCACTAAACAAACGTTAAAAAAAAAAAAACAAAACACAACCCACCACCACCACAAAAACCCCAGAGAGAAAACAAACCACACCCACAAAACATTGTAACAAAGAGGTGTCCAGGCAGAGACTAGCAGGAAAATTTTGCTGGATGGGGCCAAAAAAAATCAGTAATTAATAAAAAGAGAGGGGGGGTTCCCACATGATTGGGGGCAAAGGACCACAGCAAAAAGTAAAGATAAACGAGACTGAGGTGTGTCCAGAATGAGCAAGCCTATTTCGGAGGAAACAGAATGAGTTTTTAGGCAAGTAGAAACAATGTGTACTGCAGAAGAAATCGACTTTTTCCCAATTTGGGTCTCCTAGAGTAAAAACATGCTCTTCATTTAGAGAGTTGCCTTTAGAGGAGGCCCTGAGTCAGCCTCACAGGAGGGAGGATAACTTAGGTGAGATCTACAGAAACACACAAAGGCCTTTTCATCAGCAAATCCAGAAGAGCAAGTTTGTGGCCACAGGGCTCTCAGGTTGCAAGAAGTGGGCCCCTTTCAGTTATAATTAACATTCGTGGGTGGCATGAGACTGATAGACCACGGGGACATCTGAGTGCCTGAAAACCATGTCAGGGCCACAAAGGTGCTTAAGTAAAAT
Organism: Mormoops blainvillei; assembly: GCA_004026545.1. Taxonomy (NCBI): domain Eukaryota; kingdom Metazoa; phylum Chordata; class Mammalia; order Chiroptera; family Mormoopidae; genus Mormoops; species Mormoops blainvillei. The sequence goes on along the minus strand of PVJD01004040.1, from coordinate 2,762 downwards.
AGGTGCTGAATTAAATCTTGGACTTTTTTCCTCCCATGGAGTCTCTTCTTGTCAAAGAGCAGCCAAGCCATAGTTTTTGAGGTCAGAAGCAGCAGAAAGCTAACTAAATGGAAAATGCAAAATGTGAGGTAGCCCTTCCAGGGAACATGATAATTGGTGAGGGCCGCTTTCAGAAACTGAGATGCCACCTCTACCATCATGTAATTTGGATGGTGAAAACAAGCATGCACACACCTCAGGGCACCCTTCTAAATCAGCTATGTATGTGGCCTTCCTTGCGTGTTCTGAGAATGTAATTATGGTGGAACTGGTCCATTCGCTGGCGTATAACCCTCTTCCCTCTGAAGGTGGGTAGATCGGAGAAGAAAATGCTGGGATGGAGAGCTGGGTCGGGGGGGCCATGTTCCCAGCTGATTCTTATCTAAACAGCACACCAGTGTGCTCAGCACTCTTTCCTGCTCCAACAGGAAGAAAGGGCACACACTCGGTGCCCTCACTAGTGGAAAACTGCCTCTCCACCAGGGTTCAGGAAGTACAACCAGCCAGGACACCAAAAATAAGGATGTTTCCTACCAGCCTGCTTTCACAACAACGGTTGTGATTGTACTCCCCTTTCTGCTTCCTTTTGAGCGTGCGTGCGATAGAAAACTTAGGACTCCTTCCAGTCTTGGTACCCGACTACTTCTGAAAAGGCTTCTTGTTGTTTTACTGCCTGGGGAGGACCCACAAGGTTCCAGGGACCCCTGAATTTTTCTGCCAACGGAACTCTGGAAAGGTACCAAGTATTCTAAAATTAGAGCTGGGGACCAGAATCTGACATGCGGTTCAAGGAAGAAACGCTGGCCAGTGGCAGAGGTCCAGAGTAGGGGTGGGCGTGCAGCCTCCATTACCTTCCACAGCAACTCACACTCCCGCTCCTCCAGGGCCTTCTTATGCCTCGCAGTCACGGCTTTGACCTCCGACTGTACCACCTTGGCCTTCATCTCCACCTGTTCTGCCACCGCCTGGGCCTGCTCGATGCTCAGCTGGAAAACCAAAAACAATCGCATAGCATTAGAAGGACCATCACACGCCTCAGACAGAACATTTATTAAGGCTGGTTTTGGGCGGGGGGGAGAGGGGGTTGTTTTGTTTTTTCTTTTTTAATCCCCCAGACCTGAAAGGCCAACACCCTGGGCCCCCCTAGGCTGCTTGATTTACTTCCTTGGAAAGAAAGCAGGCACTTAGGGAGAGAATGGCATCTGTCTGACATGTAACTGAAGGAGCTGCTGGCAAGCGCTGGATTTCTTTGTATGAGAAATGGCACCTACACAGTGAATGTCAGGACTATTAAGAGATACTCTGACACAGTGAAACCAGTGTAGCTGGGTCACAGCCGAAAACTGGGGATGAGGATCAGATGTGAAATGCCCTTTCCCCGGCACACGACCAACTTCCCACGGACTTTCCGGCCTTGGTCCCTGCGTGGGGGAAACCCAGAAGGCTGGGCACATCCCTCGGGTGAGAACAACAGGCCGCAGTCCAGCAGTTATCCATCACCTTCCTGTCATGTCAGTTCCAGCCAGAGCCAACAGCAAGTGCATACTGGGAATACTGGTCACCTAAGAAACTGTGCCCTGTGGTCAGAGACCATCTACACCCCACCACAACCCCACCCTGTACCACCAGCTCTAGTAAATCAGCCAGTTTAATCAGACGTATTATTGTTCATAAAAAATTTATCCAGACAGAAGGCCTCGTGTTTTCATTAATATTACATGACATGTCTTCAAAAGCCACAAGGATTTCTTTGAGATACTAAGGTATTAAATCAGGGATTCCAAACTGACTGCTGGGGGAACAATAGTTTTAGAGCAGGTGCCCCAAACCAGGAGGGGCTTGGGGAAGCAAGAAGAGTTTGGAGCTGCCCTGACCGAAGTGACTCAGGTTGTCGGGCACCGTCCCACTGGTTCCATTCCCAGTCAGGGCACATGCTCACATCAATGTTTCTCTTTTCTCTCCCTCTCTTTCAAAAATAAATTAATTAATTAATTTTAAAAGAGAGAGAGAGAGAGAGATTGGAGTCAGGAATTGGTTATGGGTGACCAATCATCTGAGCATCCTGGACCGAGGACTTTCCAGAATATAGAAAACATCTAAAATTGGGACAGTACTAGGGAAACCAGGCTAATGGTCAAACTAGGAGTCCGGTAACCAGGTTCAAATCCTGGCTCCACCTCCTACGAGTTGAAAGGTCTTGGAATAGCTCCGGGCCTCCAACCTTGGTAAAGGGGGACTGTGAGAAAAATGCAACAGGAGACACGGAAGGAGCTGACCACCGCACCCGACACAGGGTATTATGAACAGTTCTCGGGAAATGCCTCCACGCCTACGACAAAAGCTCAGCCATCCTTTCCCTTCATCCCACTTAGCTCTCATCAGACAAGCGGGATTGTGTACCTAGGCCTAATCACACTTCCTGATTTACTGTTTGTAAATTGTGGCAAAATCCGTAACATAAAAATTCGCCACCAGTGATACTTAGCATATTCAATGTTCTGTAATCATCACCACTAGCTCACCAACACTGTTTCATCTCCAAACTGCTGTTCCACTGAAGCCGTCCTTCTCCATCTCTGCCCCTCTCCCCCATGGCAACCCTAACCCTATGGTGTCAAATAGTCCACACGTCAATATTATTTTTATGAATACAGTTCCAGCTAAAAAGTTGCAACTCATTCAGTCATTTAAGAATGGAAGGGAAGGGGAAGGGGGAAGGGGGG